>JAOEHV020017676.1:0-18488 GCA_025447995.2 Isaurus tuberculatus | reverse complement strand
GTCGTGGCCGAGCGGTTAAGGCGATGGACTAGAAATCCATTGGGGTCTCCCCGCGCAGGTTCGAATCCTGCCGACTAAGAACATTTTTGTTCAAAATCAAATTTTAAGAGGAATGTAAATTATCTCTGTTACGGAGTTAAGGAGATAATTGTTTTCTACGTGTTAGTCTATGAAAATTCACTGCTAATTAGCGGTATTGTAAATAGTCATTGACCGTGCTGTTATAGCTTTTATAAAGCGGGACAAGCGTATTTGCTGCCTTTCTCGCTGCACAATAGCTACCGGGCTTACACTTTACTTTTTGTTTCCTTTGGTTTTGTGTGTCCAGAATGTCCAATACCGATAGAGCGGAAACTTCTTCAGGAATCACTCAACAATCACCAGATCCATAGATTTTAGATGCTAGATCCAAAGCTATTCTAGCTTCGTTAACTGCACAAATCACCAGCTCCATAGATAGCCGATTGGATGATCTAAAAAGAGATTTGGTTGTAGACAACAACTCTTCAATCGAAACGGCAGTTAAGCAAGTTAAACGTGATACCTTCACTTTTAAAAGTAAAGGGAACAAGGAACAATACGAGCATGCAGAGTCAGTGCTAGAGAAAACGGAAGAGGCCAAGGCGTCGCTCTCCGCAGGCGGCATTAGAAGAGCAAAAGAGGCACTGGAAGAAGGTATTGCTATTTCTCTTAAGTGCATGAAAGTTATAAAGGTAGCGGATAAAAGTGAATTTGGTTGGGCGACTGCTGAGCAATAACTATCAGATAAACTGGCCTCAAATTCCGAGGATGAAAAGCGAATGCAAAGGTCTGTAAAAGAGCAGAGAAAAACGTGAAAGATCAGAAGAAAAGGAGACAGCGTTCCTTTTACCGCAATCAAAATCGCCCTTATCCTCCGCCTCAAAAATCCTCCTACCAATATGGACGGTCGGACTTTCATCACGACCAGTTATCTTCGAAACGGCCTTTTGGACCAGGTTTGCATTTTTATTTTGTTTTGCTGTATGCATCTTTGGCTTTGCAGAAAAGTTATCTTTTCAAGTGTTTTAATTAGAGAAGTTATTTTAGAATTTTAATTTCGCATTTTTGTGCTTTGTTTTTCTTTTATATTGTTTCCAAACTTCCCATAGGAGTTGTTCATAGGAATTATTGTGTTGTATCGTTTTCCTTCACACATACTTGCTTGCTTTGTTCACCTCTCGATGGCATAGCCTGGCATAGGAGCAAGCACATTTCTCCAAGTAAAACCTGTACTTTAATTGTATAATAGAATTGCTCGTTATATAGCCTAGAACGTTAGTTCTGTCAACCCAACGGCGGTCAACGTAGTAGTCGTGGCGGAGCTGTTAAGGCGATAGACTAGAAACCCTTTTGGGTGTCCCCGCGCAGTTCAATTCTGCCGACTACGAACAATTTCGTTCACAATCAAATTTTTACACGAACGTTAGTTCTGTCAACCCAATGGCCGTCAATGTAGTTGTAGTCGTGGCCGAGCGGTTAAGGTGATGGACTAGAAATCCATTGGGGTTTCCCCGCCCAAGTTCGAATCCTGCCGACTACAAACACTTTGTTCAAGTGCTCGGCCTCGATTATAATTACGGTGATAGGAGTGTGATTTTTCAGAACAAACGTTCGTCTTAGAATTATGGTTTGAACAAAAATGTTTGGAGTCAGCAGCATTTTTTTCCATCGTCGTTTGGCTACAATTTATGATGTGCATTTGAGGAAAGACAGCATTAGGAAAACTAGAAAATATGAATAGCAAAATATTTGTTTTTAACTATCCAGCCTTTGGGATACCTGTTATTTTCTATGTCAGTTTTTTAGTTCTTTTACTGGGTACCATTACGGCACATTGTCAAATGGAGTGCTTTTGTTGCCATGAAACCACCGTGCAACGTATTGCATGGCTACGTGTTTCTCTTGCTGCTCGTCTTAGATTAATTTCCGCTGGACTGGCGGAAATTTATAATCACAAACAACAAAGTCGAGAATGGTAAAATCCCCACAATGTTTAACAATTGCTTTGATGTTGTTTGTTGCTATTGCATTTGGGAAACCAACTTTGGACGGTAAGAATCTTTTAGAAAGAATTATTTGATTTGGTTATTAATATTTATTTTAACTTTGTGAATATACAGTTAAAAATTATACGTTTACAATGTTAATATTTTCACGGAAACTTTATTTCGTTTGTTCAAAATTTTGGCTAATACCTAATACTATGGGCACATGATACCAGCTTCTTAAAATTGCTATTTTTTTTTGTTTTCTTGAGCAAAAAATCAGAACCTATTGTGGTCTCTATCTTATATCCTTTTCAATACTGAATCTGTTTCATGCGCCTTTCAGCTAAACGATGGCCGACTGATGATTATAATTTTTGGATGCAAGCACAAAGTGATGTAAAACTTAATTGATATATTGATTGATTTTTTTTTCCGTAAAAACAAAACACTGAAATTTATACGGGAACCAGTATATGCACATGTTGCTGTTATTAAATTATTCATGTACTTGTTACACTTACTTATGGATATATAAGTCATTTCATGACTAGAACAAGGATAAAGGGTATCTTATTATTAAATTATTGCCAGAAAATATGTTCTCAAAATCTCTCCCATCTTTATGAAATTGCAATAAGCATTTTAGTCAGATTAAATTAAAGAAAACACATGTATGCAGAGATTTGCCGCGGACTAGCCGAACACTCTATCACCGAGCCTCAAAGCATGGAAATGATCTCATATGACGAACAAAACCACTATATTTTCCATCTTTGTAAATTTTCGTAGTCATTATGCTATCTTTTCAGGAGCTATTTATATAATAAGCCAAGTTATTCTCGCGTTTTGATTGGTTCTCACCTATGATCTATTAGAGTACAGACGCACGATATGACGTCACGGGAATAAAGTTTATTTTTCTTTTCTTCTTTTCTTTTTTGTTCTTACCACAGTTTGACGTCATTCTATGATCTATTACTGAACAGACGCACGCTAACATGGAATCTATTTGTTAAATAGATAAGCGTCAGTTTCTGTTGCCGTCTATAAACAAAAATTCACGTGAAAGATTCATAGAAATTCTTTCACTTAACAGTATATTAGAATAACGTAATCAAGCTTTGGTATTTTGAGGAATTTTAGGTTAAACTACATATTTTTGGTTTATCATCATTTTCAAAGTTAACTTGATTTATAGAAGAAAATCGTAATCTATGCGAAGATGAACCGGATCTCGCTGAATGCATGAAGGAGGTGGAGAAAGTAAAGTCTACACCAATGGCGCTACACACTGGTAAGTCATAAACTGATGATAGAAATGGGATGGCAGTGAATAAATAGTCTTACCTCAGTAGTGAATATTACTCGTAACCTTAAGGCCGCGACTTTAAGTATAGCCCCAACCCAGAACACTATAGCTATACTCGCTTAATAGCTCTTAAAAAACTATGGAAGTGCGTTGACCAGCAAGCGTATATCACGTAATTTAGAAACCAAAGGTTGAATTTTTTTCTATTATTCCCGTAAGCAGTGTGAGAAGTTGACGTTTCTAAAGTTCGCCCTTCTTTAGTGCCAAAAGAGATAACACTGGAAACGCAAGCTTCTTGCACAGTTCAAGGTAGTTTTATAAATCACGCATATGCCCAGTGTATTCTGTCCTTGAATAATACGTTTTGTGCGACAAACTACAACCGACTGCTAAGGTTGTGATTGATTATAATTATGACTATATATAAGTACAGAAAACTGCCAGTATAATAAATAAAATGTTCAGGATTTTATCAATACTGTACTTCTCCCCTTTTAAATTTTCTTGTTCGAGTCACATTTTTATGTTTACAATATTATAATTTACCTCTTACAGCCTTGGGATAAGTATTCAGTCTCAGCCTGCAAAATACAAAGCTATAAAAATTTTCATAGCGGTACTATTATCTCGTCCCATGTAACAAAATCCACAGAGGTTCTGAATCCCGGATTCTGATCCTCTGGATTTCGGATTCCGACCCCCCGTATTCGGGATTCCGACCCTCTGGATTCCGGATTCTGACCCTCTGAATTCCGGATTCCGACCATTGTATTCCGGATTCCGACCCTCTGGACTCCGGATTCCGACCCCCTGGATTCCGGATTCCTCTCTTTTTTCTTCCCCATTAATTCCAAGATAAAACTAATTCACTGGATTTGGATTCCGGATTCCAAATCAAATCTTGATTCCGGATTCCACAATTGTGGATTCCGGAATCCAACAATAAAATTTTGCTGCATTCCAGATTCCGGATTCTGTTACACGGGGCGATTATCTTCCGAGTCTAAATACTAACTAAAGCATGAGCTAAAGCAAATAATGCACAGGAATCTTGCTTGTTCATGTATGCAATCCATTGGTGCTCTCATAACTAAACTAAATACAGTATCTTTTAAGACATCAAAGTAGCGTTAAAATTTTATGATCAAAAAGATATTTGTTGCAGCTAAATTTAAAAAAAATAACAGATTTAACAGAAGTAAAGAAAATTTTATTTTTCCTTAACTTAGCGGTTTATAGCTAGTATGAAACACAAAATCACTTAAAAATTAAAACAAAGGTTTTTTTAATTGATTTATTGAGCTACTAAGAATAGTAAACCAATGTGTGAACTTGAAGCAAATATCTGTCCAAACTTCACGTGTTGTATCTTGTTTGACGTCACAAGTGCGACTCGACTCGGCGTAAAAGTTTGTTTCTTACATCGCCTCCCAACTACTGATGTACTTTGTGATTCGCTTAAACTTAAAAAAAAGCAGCCCCAACACGCACCAAAAAAAAGTAAAAATTTACATAAGCCTAGCTATCATTGAAAAAAATTTTCTTTTGTCTTTACTTTTTTAAAAATTAAATAATGTTTAAAGTTTGCAAAGCCGTACTTAAACAATAACTTGGTTGCTTGGTAACCAACGAGGCGTACGGAAAGTCGTGAGAATATTATAAATTAGTTACATGTTGAATATTTACACAAAGGAGAATGTTATACATGCCTGGTTTCGTGTTAAAACAGTTTTTATTTCTGTTTATATTTTACTTTAAAGGCTTCAAACATTTACCGGCTGAAAATATAACTATGTAACCCCTAGTTGGTCCCAAAATCTCAAGGTCAATTGCATGTAGCGAGACTCGGATGTCCCTTGCTTTTGTGCTTCTTACTTTCCAAGCATGAATTTTATTGCAATTATTTAAAATTTTATCGTAGGAAAAGTTCCAGTTGCTTAAATTTTTGTCCCAGCCTCATTTCCCATGGGGAAAAATAATCTTCCGCGCAAAATGCTTTTTTGCTCACCCATGTCTTAGTTTGCAAATGATTTCCCCGACTATATATAATCGTTTTAGAATTTGCTATTTCTGATCTAACTCATCCGTCAATAACCTTTCTATTTCTGATCTGTGCGGAAAGCCAATCAAGTCCTTCATATATTCCTTGTCTTTTGATCGCACTAGTAGCCTGAATATACCAGTTCCGACCTCTTAGGGTGTGAAGAGTAAGTTTTTCTGCAAGCTCGGATGAGCTCATGTGTGTAGGAAGATCCTGCTTATTAGCAAATACTAACAAAATCGCTTCTTTCAGTTCTTCTTCTTGCAGAAGACGAAATAGTTCGTTTTTTGCTTCTATGATACGCTCGCGATCGCTACTGTCAACAACGAATATTAAACCCTGTGTTTCTTGGAAATAAAGACGCCACAATGAACGAATTTTATCCTGTCCGCCAATATCCCAAACAGTAAAACTTATGTTTTTATATTCAACAGTTTCTACATTGAATCCAATTGTCGGAATTGTTGTGACTGGTTCTTCTAACTTGAGCTGGTAAAGTATTGTTGTTTTTCCTGCTGCATCTAAACCAACCATCAATATGCGCACCTCCTCTTTTCCAAATAATCGTTTGAAAAGTCTAATGAGCGTGTTCCCCATGGTATAAATACTAAATTTTTCGTTTTGTTGTTTTGTTGAGTGAACCGCAGTACCTGTTCTTTTTGTTAAAGCGCCGAGTATTAGCAATGCCACTGCGCAGACTCGAAAGACACAACCTGCCAAGTCACAGTTTTCAAATAGCAACTTTAACCAAATAAGGCCACAACATCTCAGCGCCAAAAGTTAACTCATAAGTACAAGTTAGGAAAACAACAAAAGGCTCATCAGTTTTTCACTTATTAAGCCTTACATGACGTTATGATTTTGCTGTTGGTTTTAAAAAGTTTTGATTCTTTAATTTAGCACAGAAGATAAAAACTTCGACCTTTCCTCGCTTTAAAAATAAAACACTTGATAAAAACGCTGAATGTAAATTATGCAGGAACCCTAATTACTGGCATTTGTTTTTATTTAATCAAGCGTTAAAAAACAATGGAAATTCTAATTTTCTATCCAGTTCCATAAGATTTCTCATAACAGCAGAACAATTGCCAGAAAGGTTAACTTGACAACAAAACTTCTTGCCAAGAATGTTTTTATTGAAATTATTTTCAATATTTAACATGGAACAAAACACGACAAAATAGAATCAAGTTTGACAGTTTAAAGTTGGACATGCTCTGGACCTCTGGTCATTGCTTTTAACTGGTTTCCTTAAGCAAGCCGCACACTAGGTGAAAACAGCGCAGCGCTAATTCCGTCGCGAATAATTTAAGCGTATTCAGCTCATGTGGTTGTTCCCCGCACACTACAACCGGCCAGCAGTTTCAAAACGGTTTTCGCTACTCGAACTTCTAAATTTCGACTGATTAAGAGGAATATAAAGAGACTGCTCGCAGTCTACGTACGGCCCTACTCGCGCGCTCTAATAAAATCTTTGGGAAAAGTCACGTGATTGGGGCCGGATGGGTTAACGTGAGCGGGCCGGAAAAACCCGCCCTGCCCTGCTCAAAGGAGGTACGACCCTCTTTAGATGTACTCAGTTTTGGAATAATGATAATAAAAATGAGAATGACAATACAAAAGCATAACGATCACGATCTTTTAGCCCTTTTTTACGATCGATAAAATTGGATAATGCGATGAAATCCTTATTGATCGAGTTGGGTCGGGTCGGTCGGGAAAATACTTGGCTCTTGGTCATTTTTATGGACCGAGCGCGGCATGACCTCGAGCCAAATATTTACTGTCCGGACCTCCCACTCAGTCCATATAAATTAGTACATAATTCTTTTCCTTTATATCGGCTCAAACATACTAATCTAAAAGAATAAACGAGAACACACAGGTATTCTTTCGAATAGTCTTGTTTGCTTTTTTTCTTGTTCAAAGCTTGATATCCTGCTTTCTTTTCGGTAACATGAAATATTTCCTATACCTTACATTTCTAATCCAAATTTTCCTTCTTTCTTAAAGTTTTCCAGTCGATATTCCGCTTATACTCCCGACTTCGTAACTAGGGGAACGATGTATATGTATAGGCGTTTAGTACACTCTCTTATGTTAACCATGTTGCTCTAACAAAGGGGTACAGTTCGAATTGTCAGCTCCTTAAACTATACTTACAATGCAATATAATTTCAGCCGAGTTTTCTATAGAATCAATAGTACACCGAGTTCGGCAAAATACATCTTACGGTATTTTGTGTTAGTAAGCAATACGCTTTCGCTCGGCATTTTTTTCATCTCATGTGGGAATCTAAGCTTGTTATCTTTGCAGAGCTGACGCGGGCCGTTTACACCGATCAGGCTCACTAAAATCATCCAAAGTAGAACTTAGTGGCCAGTTTAGTGGCAGCCATTTCTAATTAATGCTTGCATGAATGTGCTGTTTATGATCGTGCATGTCTTAACGTATCAGCGGACATCAAAAAAATTTTTTTTTCCTTTCTAGACGAGGAAACATCGGGTAACAAAGATAGCAGCAGTTCTCACGGAGACGAGGATTCATTGATGAACCAGTATGAAATGATCAAGAAAGTGCGCGAAAGAAGTGAAAAGGAGAGAAAGTTTTGGGCTGACGAGCTGAATAATATGAACCAGTGGCACAAGTACGGCCTGTGAGATCACGATGGTGGAACAAAAATGGAACAAGAACTAAATAGATTATTTAAATTCAAAGCTACGGGACATTTTGACATTAGGAGCGTTAAAATATGTTGAAATTTCTTAAGCGTTTTTAATGCTTGACAAGTGGCCTGAAAGTTTTGTTTTGCTGCTTTTAACACTCGGACTTCTTTTCTTAATTTTTCTTACGATTTGTTCAGTACGTATTCCTATGAACAACTTTTTTGTAATGTAGAAAAACCTTAATTTATAACAAAAACGTTTTGCAGTGTCATTTCATGTGATGACAAGTAGCCTACAAAGCAAACCCAAGGAGGAGGGGGGAAGGGTTAGGGCTGAAAAACTTTTACTTCCCTCCCTCAGGTCTCCCTCTTCTTTCCTTTTTTTCAGTCCTGTCCCACCACCCCACCCTTTAAGCTTGCTACGCAGATTAGATGGGAAGATGACAATAACACATTAGATTGTTAGTAAAACTATTGAGCAATTATGTGCAGGGCAGCGAGAGTTTTCCCTTGATTTATCTTTTCCTTCAAGCTTCAAACTTAAAAATAAAATCTGACACGAATCTCTTAAAAAAACTTTTACCATAATGTTGTCCAATTGGAGTGAGCAATGCCGAGTCGTAGAGTACTCTCAAAAGGATAATATTCAACAGTGTTAAACTCAACTGTCGACTGTGTGAGCGGTTTTTAAAGCAAATTCCTTGGGTAATATCCTTTCCAGAGACTTGTTGAGGGTGACTACTTAGCATCAATTGTGTATGGTACTGCCACTAAACTCGGTTAAAAATTCTCAATAATTGTGCAAACAAATATAGGTTAGCAATTTTTTTTGTCACGATTAACAGCCTTTAGGACTAAATTCAAATAACGCAGTTTCCCATCCTTCTCCATGTTACAGAGGAAACTTTAATCTCCAACCTTATAATGGCCAGCGTCAAGGTTCATGTACCGGTAAGATAACTTTAGTGCTAAATTTCAGTTCTGATTTTATGATAGTGATCATACTTTGATTCACACATCACTCTAGACAGTATTTCTCTTGAAAATCAGTAACATTCAAGTTGACTAACAGAGTTTGGATAAAATACATCTTGTTTGAGGCATGTTAAGCTTCAATACTTGAAAGACTAATATTGTTCCTCTTCCTTGTCTAGTACTCACTTGTTCTTCCCTCATAAAAAAACGTATAGCTTTGTACAGAAGTGTACCACTTTACAACATCTTAAAATATTAGTGAGCTTAACAATACACATAATCTTTGGTACTGTATTCTTCTACTTGCAACTTTTTCTGAGTAACTTGAATTAATATAATTGCAGGCATCTCAAATACGCTCAAAATTAATGTAATTTGATGTTTACTTTGAAGCTCATAAGCAATATGTCAACAGCACTCAGCTGGTGTCACTGATTTAGTTCATGTCTTTATCAGCTCTAGACAAACTTCTCCAAGATAGCTGTATCAGTCCAACTGGTGACTTAAGTGCATTAGAAACTTTGCTTACAAAAGCTAAAAAATTTACAGTATGATAAAAAGGCTGCAGTTTCTCTTGTTTTCTATTTCTTGCCCTCAATCATGATAATATGATAACCAAACTTGGTCTTGATTGGAGGATCAGTGTAAATTGGCTGGTTGACTGTACTTGGTGTTAGCTCAAATGCAGCATCTTGGAATGGACCTACCTGGATATTGAGAAAAAAGTATCAGTTTAAACAATAAAATATTACATAATATGTCATTTAAATAAAAGTTTTATGTCCATCTACTAGGAATCTATTTGAAACCAGCAAAAATGCTGGTGCAACTTCATGACATCTTGTCAATCACTCGGAGCTTTGAATAATACCAATGTAGAAAAAATTCATACCATTGATCCTCGAGTCATCCAACCCAAGTCTCCCTGTGGAATGAATTAAAAAAACAACAACATTGAATTAGTTGTTGTATAACTGGAGAAAAACTGTGCTGTGTTAACAAATTGTGTCTAATTATTCCTATAATTATTAATCTTGATTAGGTTATAAAAAAATGATTTCCAACTGCAATGTTATTCTTTTCACAAATTACTGTAGATGGACTCTTGGTCAAAGTTTACAGTACAGTAACTAGCTGTATTCTGGCTGAGGCCTGATGTTTTCTGTGTTAAGACAAACAACACCAAAAACAGCAATACAACAATATACAGCAACCTGCTTGATGGTTCTTAAGAGTAAAATTAAACTGTTTATTGTTGAAAAACATTAAAACAATCTTTCTTTCTATAACTGAAAGTTAAATGTCTTATAACATTAAAAGATTTATGTACATTATATATAACAATATTATAAGATATTGATATTGTTTTTCAATAATTTTTTTATATTTACCCCTTGTCTGGCTTTATCTTCGCTATATGAAGATGCAACCTCATTAAACTTCTGTCCTTCTTTTAACTTCGTCATGGCCTCCATTGCTTTAGAATGTTTCTCACACAAAATATGCCGAACCTAAAGATTTTAGTACAATACTTCTTGTTAAATAAGCTTACGAAATAGCTGCAAATCTGCAATGGAATGTAAAACAATACTGATAATGTTTTTTTTATTGTGGTAAAAACTTCAACTTTTAGAAAAAAAAACTCTAAAAGCAAAGAGAGAAAAAAGAAAAAGAAAGTCAGGAGTGAAACCCTAAATTTAAGCAGTTTAAATAACTGCTCAATGATAACTTTATTTTTGCTTCAACTGGAACCAAACTGTACATACTAACACAAATGTTGCTTATCTCCAGTGAACTTGCAAAACTTGACCAATATTCCGTCTCCTATACAACACAGGTTACCCATTGTAACAAAAGAAGCTTTTTTCTTACAAACCTTGACAGCTGTTCCTCCTTTCTTTGTTTTTCCGCCACTGGCTCCCTCATTGTTAGCTGATGCACCACCTACAGTATTTTGTATAATGGTTTAAAGATACATCTAAAATAATCAGAGTACAGCTTTTTAACTGGAAGGTTTAATTGCATGGTTTTACAAGTTTTCACAGATGCAAAGAATTCAAGCAGACTGCAGAAAGTACTTTACGACCATTAAAGACCACAAACTTGTGGGACAAATAAATCATTAAACTTAATGTGCAGATTTTTACGGTGGCCAAAAAGGTTCAAACAAAAACCAATTTCCCAAAACACAAATCATTTCCCCAAAATACAAATCAATTGCCCAAAATACGAATCAGTTCCCCAAAACACAAAACGCTTCTCCACCGTAGATCTTTTAATGTTAAAATTGCTTAATATAAAAACCAGCTCTCCACCATAAATTACAGAATTGTTATACCAACTGGCAAAAGTTTTAGTTTGATATTGATTCATGGAAATGTATACTTGATGATGATGATGTTGACAATGATGATGATGATGATGAAGAGGGAGATTTTTAGATCTAATTGAAACACCAGATCTAGGCAGGCATTTCCTTATATAACAAGGAAACTTAACAATATTTTTAATGCAAAGTACATCACCTTTTCCCTTCTTACCGCCACCATCTCCTTTCCCTTTTTTCGGTGGCATTTCTGCCAAAAAGAAACAACTAAATCACTTTAAAAAATCAAAAGTCCAGAAAAAAAGAGGAAGGAGAGGGACTGGGGAAAATATATATTACCGCTGATAGTCTTTCTTGCAGGCTCCAGTAAAAAACAATATGGCGGTCGAAGAACTGGTAAAATAACGAAGAATTTACAATCGCAATCACGAAATAACTGGAATAGTTATTCCATAAATTACAATGGAAATTGGTCCAGTTCTTCCTCCTCATCCGAGGAAGAACAAAGATCCTTATGATGTTGATCGGTCCGATCATGAAACGAGTTTCAATCCAGTATTACCTCAACGCTTGGTGGAAAATTCAGAGAAGAATATTGAAAAGAACTTAAAAGAATATAGCAAAAATAAGCGAAATTTGCCATCAGAAGAATTATCAGTTGGGCCAAAATTACCCCCACACTTGCAGAAAAGGCCGTGTTCTGACATTAAAGGAGAAAAAGATTCTGAGGACAGCGAGGAAGACGATTACTATGGTCCGGCTTTGCCTCCAGGTTTTAAGATCAATAGCAGCTATAAGAAGGAGATCATATCGCGCATTGATCCAGCAATACCACAAAGTAAGATACAGTATTTAGGTCATTGAGAATTTCTTGATTTGAGAGTGTGCAATGAAGGATCGAATATAGGCTTCTGTGTGCAAAGAAAGATCGAATGTAATATTATAAGTCTAAATTTTATGTTTATTTTGAGAGCTATTTTGTTTGTATATTGTGTCATAGAACACCTTTGAACAAAGGGTCCAATAGAACTTGTCAAAACCAAGTAGCTTAACAAGAATTTCGTATTTATCAGTTGCATCATCATAATTATAGTCTTACGGACAAATTTCTTCATCTGTAGATGAGAGCAGTGATGAAGATGATGAGGTTATAGGACCGATGCCAAATGCTGAATCAGTAAGCAAACTGTTTTTGCCTTTTAGTAGCAATTTAAGGTCCTTCATTCCCTGAATTAATATTTATCTTTTACATATACTTTGATTTCTTTCCTATTTACCTTTCTTAGGATGAAGAACATTTTAACTTAGAAAGAGCAAAGTTGGAGATAGAGGCTCGATCAAAAGCAACTAGAGATAAAATGACTGGAAAAGTGAGTAATGGTTATATAGATTTTCTTTTTTAACAAAAATTGGCATGATGTGAGCAGTATTTAACATTTTGAGAACTTTAAAGGTAATGATGTATTAGTTTGTATTGTAGAATCATTATGGTGTTTAGAACCTTAAGTATATTAATTTGTTGACCAATACCATGACTGCAAAAACTGTTGTTGAATGCAAACTTTAGTTCATTTTTCTTTTAGACTTTCTTTCAAATAGCTTTTAAAATCTGGCTATAACCCCATTTGAACCATTCGTATTTTTACAATCCATGACTTCTTAATTAACTACTAGACATACTTAATCCTTTTAGTGTTGTTTTTGGTCATCAATTTTTTCAGTAAAAACTTGATTTATTTAAAATGTAAAATTTCAGTCGTTAAATTTAATTAACTTTGCTAAGCACAGAAAAAAGCTGGTAGGGTCGAGTGTTTCCAGTATGTCCAATCTAAAATCTTCTTAGTTCCACTGTCATGACATAGCATTGGCTCTATTGTCAAGACCAGACAAAAAACTTCAGCTTTCTACCATTGACACTTTTTTTGGACTTTTTCAGAAAGATGAGAAAATGAGAAGAGAAACCTGGATGACAGAGCTTCCTCCAGAGCTTGGAAAAAACTTTGGTTTGTGTTTCATTTGCAAAGAGACAAATTAAATTTTTCAAAGATGTGTTTAGTTAAAACAATAAAATTGTATTGTTACTTACTAGATGAAACCATCTCATTTGAGTTGTTGGTCTTCAAGTTTAAAAATTTACTCGATGGTATTGTCAATAATAATAACAACAAGAATAAAGAAAATGTATAATGTTTATTTGTTTTCATCAAGTCACATGTTTACCAGTCAGTCTAAAATGAATATTATTTATATAGGACACAAACAATATAGATTACTGGCCTGATGCCTGATCTGTTACTTTTCCAGTGAACAATAAAAGTTATGTTGTGTATGTTACAAGACACTTTAGTTATGATTTTTTTGGTTTGTTTATATTTTGCTTTTCTTTTTACACTGTTGTGCTCTCCTGATAAGTGTCATGAAAATGAACTTATTGTATTGTATTTACCTACAAGAATCTCTAGATTGTATGACAGTGCATATGAAGGGGGTTACTTGGCTGTTGTGGCATCAAAGTATTTAGAGAGAAAAAACTTGCTTAGATAGTAAACTATTTAAGATCAATAGTTAATTGTAAGATATAATTTAATGTAACTTCAATTGTTTTGCTAGGGCTTGGTGCCAGGAAGTTCCGAGCCCATGCTGTTGAGCTTGGAGACCAATCAGTTTGGACAGATACACCAGAAGACAGGGCAAGGAAAATGAAAGTATGGTTTGACAAAGTTTTTGACTCCATGGAAAAGTTGACAAATATTCAAGTTCACAAAATCTCATTCTGAACACTGATTGCTTTGCCTTTGAGAAAAAGATCTTTTATTTAAGAACTGAAAGTGGAATTTTTTACAACTCAGGAATTCTGTTGATGAACAATAACTATTTTGCATTTCCATTTGAGCTGCAATTTTATATTAATTATAATGTACGCATGTACATAAATTATATGAATTGTTACTCTCAAATTAAGTCCAGTGTGCCTTGTTAAATAACCAGCTGGTATGACTCTCCATGGCTTTTTAAGTGGTCCAACTGGTAGGGTTTTGGCCTGACCACTTTTGGTGATAATCTCATCATTATAATAAAGCTACTTTAGTCACTATTCAATGTAATATCTGAGAAACAAAGATTGCCTTCTTGATTGTCTTCTTTTGTCATTCTTCATTCACCAAAAATAGCTCGTTTTACAGTTTGTGTATAAAGCAGAAGATATATGTCATAAAAATTGTTAAGAAATTTCACAAGTTTGGTATTTGTGGTTTCTAGGAGGGAGCAGTTAAGAAGAAAACCGAAAAGATAGAAGCACAAAAGACGTCCTGGGAAATGGACAGAGATGCCAGCATGGAGAAGGTTGTTGAACAACACAATGTAAGTGATTTGTGTAGTCTTTAGAATGATGTTTCCGATTGTGAAAATGATCAGGATGTTTGGCTAATGTAATTTGGTAATGTTTAGTTCAAACAACTCAAGGTTGAAACCTTTTAATCATTTTCAAAAGATATGTAAGAAGCTGTTGTTTTGAGGCTAAGTTCGCTGTCCTTGGTCAAGGCATTGCTGTCGTCTTTTCCTTACACTACTTTCAAGTTTTTAAGTTAGGCGCTATACCCAATGAGACTTGAACGTATTTTTTTTTCAATATTCATTTATTGTTATTCAAAGACGTGCTTTATCTGTAAATTAGCTGTTTGATAGAGAGTTCAACTGAGTATTTGCCTACTTTAATAGAAACGACATCGTGGTGAATCGTTGATGGACATGCACAAGAAAAAAATCAAGAAAAAGAAGGTAAAGTATAATATATATGCGTTATTGAACAAGCGTGAGGTCAAGATGGCTGGATATTGCCAAGTTCTTTTTTTTCGTTATTATGGACAGAGACGAAGTCGAGGTCCATGAAAATGCAAAAAAAAGGATTTCACTTTCCTACCGAAAATCCGGAGCGGGCAAGATGGGCCTATCTTGCCTGCTCGTGTAACCAATGAGAACACAGAATTCGCTTCATCTTGCCCGCTCAACGAGCCTGCCATATGATAAAAAATGATACCACTTTAATTATCAAAAATAATCTGACTCTTTTATCGCAAAAGTCTTTATTTAATTTGTGTGTTTTATGAGTTAAACAATGACAATGTTTTTCTTTGTTTTGTTAACCACTACTCATTTACATTTCTAACAATGTTACGCCGTAGTGCTTTTCACGTTAATGATTTCTAACCACACCTGAAGACGTTAAACTTATCGAGGTGACAATGAAAAGTTTCATATTTTCGCTACCTGTTTTTAGTAAAATGTTTATCAAAAGTTGAAATTAGGTAAAGCAAAAGCGATCTTCTGTAGCTGTTTTGATGTCTTGATCAATTCGTTATCAGTAGCCCTTGATAGCATTATCCACCACTGCAACCCGAGCTCCCAACCCGAGCTCCCAATTTTTGCAACATGAAAGACTTTGGTCCGGGTATCCACAGTTTTGCGCTTGTATGAAATTTTGGTCAGGAACTGGACATCACTCGTGCCTCAAACCGGTACCGTTTTGGATCGATTTCATGTTGGGTGGCAGTTTTTTCTATCTTGTTCTATCTACAGTGTATTTCTCCCGATAACCAGTTGTTACCCTTCTATAAAACCGACTTTAATTATAAATTCTCGGCAATCGACAGATAATAAATTTGAAGCCCTGGTCCGTAGTGGTGGGAACCACGAGCGTTACTGCTTAGTCATTAAGACTCCCTTTATATCTTTCGCAAAATTAGTTGATCCAATGAACATTTCCTTAACATACTTTTCATTTTGTTAAGTGAACGTAGCCCTGCACAATCACGACACTACTAAACTGGTTAATTACGCACTAGACTTTTATAATATCTGGTTACCCATTTATTACTCTGACTCTGATGATTACCACTGCACAGATATTTGAAACATCAATCAGTAACAACAGTGTTTTTCAGTTCTACTTTATCCTGAACAATCTTTCGACAGAATGTACTCTAACTCCTTTGTCCTTTGTTCAAATCATATAACATCTTTTTCATGACCTACAAAATGAAGGGTAAATTTGTAGAGTCTCATTTCCTCGTTATTTGGGCCGTTCTTGTTTGATGTAAAATTAAGTCCCTGTAGGAAAAATTAATGTTAGAGTTTTGCGTAGAACTGCATTGCTAATCTGAAATAAATTATGTTTATAGATTCGTATTTTTTTAATCCTAGGAGGAAGAAGCGAGCAAGCCGAATGAAAGACGGCCGTTTGATCGTGAACAAGACCTAGTTTTGCACAGAGTGAGCGATAAAGAGCGAAAATCTTTCATCAAGAAATCACAAGAACTTGGCTCCAGATTTCAAAGCGCCCGACAGGGCTCGGCCTTTCTCTGATCAAGATAATCAGTTCTCCCAACTGCAACATACTAGAAGTCAAACGGTCGGCGTCTGGAACAGAGGAACAAAACTATTTAACAAGACGAATTTTATAAAAACTTTGACTCTGAAATCAGGAAAAAAAATTCTCAAGATTACAGCAAAGACTGGAGAATTAATCCTCTGCCTCGATTTTATCCCGAAGTTCCGTGTGGATGATGCGATAAATCAAGATGTGTTATGCACAAACAGAATATTGCCATTTATCAGCTTAATTTTCTACATTACAGAGAGCAAAGTTACCGTAAATACACTTTTGGTCTTTTTATAAAAACTATTCAACTTAGGCAGTGGGTGAGACAACAGCATAGACATTCAAGTTCCATTAAGAACGTTTTGAGTCTCGAACTGCCGAAATTAAACTTTCAGGAAGTATTTTCTGGTGCAGTCTTCAAATGAGATGTTGAGAAAAGAGTTTCGATTGTATAAAGGTGACACATGTTAAACATGGATGAATTTTAGAATTTTTAAAACTCATTTCGAGGCATGGGAACAAACTTAAATAGTGTTCATTCTTGGTTGGAGAAGATGCTTATAGACTTTTTCCGTGTTTCGGTATCTTTTTAGTTTTGTTTTTAACGCCATGCCATCTCTATATGGGGAATTCAGAACCAAAATTTCTGAAGTATAATAAGCTGTGAACAGATTTTATCTTGCCGAAAGAAACTTAACGTAACCACCATCTTTCTTAGAAGAAGAAATAAAACATGCCTTCCCCGTAAAGACACTTTACCTCCTTTAACCTCTCCTAAGGCAAAATTTTGAATGTTAGAGATAAAGCGTGGAACTATATATCGTGTTACTACAGTATTCTTTTAAATTATCGGTAAATATTATTTCTTCCAAACTCAACTATTTCAAAAATACGATATTCTTTGTCTTTACCTGTTTTTAAAAGCGGCAATAAAACCCTTGTTCGAAAACTAAAAAAAATCTTATCTTATAACGTTTAGAAATGTATTTCTAATAACGTTTTTACTTTGTTAATCTTAATAAAATCCTTTATTTAAACCAGTATCTTAGTTTCAAAATAATCAAACTGATGAAGAGACTTGTGTTATTTCGGTAACCTTCTTCAATTTTTTCCTAAATTGGTTCGTATAAAACGCGTTTCTGTCTCGGCTTATTTTTTGTTTTCATCTTTTTAGTTTTCTGTAAATAAAACAGATACAGGCATTTTTATAGTTGTATTGTACGCATTTTTGCCTCTTCCACGAGCAATTCAAATCACTGCACATAAAACTGTTCTTTTGCTGACATTTTCACTCGTTTTTTTAGAATTGTTTCGGCGGGCAGGTAAAACTCGATATAATAATTCAACACAAAACCTATCCGTGTTTCAGCTGCTATTAAGCCATGACAGATCGCACATTTGTTTGTACGCAAACAAACCCTGTTTTATAGGTCTACTCCGTGCATAACTGATGTCTTTCCCACTTTTTTACTTTAAATGTTTTCAAAAGAAAACTCGTTCCAAAAACAACGCTTTACGTATGTAACAGATCAATTCATGAAATATCAGTGCTGGCGGCTTAGTCTAGTATATTATGCTAATCGGCGTAAAAGGTTGACGGAGCCTTCTTAAGCCTGTTGTGTTAGCTTCCTAATTTATGGTAGTGACTAAACAATTCGACTCGGAATTTCGATGTGGGCGTTTGCTCCAATTTTCAGCTCCTTACATAAACTAGTAGTAATCATAGATTAAAAAAGTGCGTTCGAGTATTGGTAGGCTGGAATAGTAATTTCTGAAGTTTTGCAT
>JAOEHV020017577.1:0-18499 GCA_025447995.2 Isaurus tuberculatus | reverse complement strand
GAGCAGTGCTGCATAATTTTGTCCGAGCTTTATATACTTTAACTTTATCTCCTAATGTGTGATGCTCTGTGTGACTATTTGCCACGCTCATTTTGCTATTTTTTCTTTCTTTTTACGTTCATTTTGATACTTTTTCCTTTTTTTAATTTTCATTTCAGCCTCGAATTGTTCTTAAACTTACTTTGTTCTTATTTTTCGGGCGATTTGAGCCTCACTGTTCTTATTAAGTGTGTTCTTAATAAAAAAGAAAGTGTAGGCTGGTAAAAGGAATTAGGTTTAGTTAACGTAAAATTAATTTTTTAAGCTAATAGAAAAAAAATTAATATCTTTTGTGTTTGTGATTTTTTTTGCTAGGCAATGGTCGCATGTTACCCTGGTAACGACACTGCATACAAGAGACATGTTGATAACTACAATAAAGATGGGAGGTGCATTACAACGCTATATTACTTGAATAAAGGTTGGAATTCAAAGGTTAATGGAGGTTTGCTTCGTATGTATCCTGAGGGATCTGAACCAGTTGAGATTGAGCCAGTTCTTGACAGGTTACTGATCTTCTGGTCTGATAAGAGAAATCCACACGAGGTTTTGCCTGCATTCAGTACAAGGTACAAGTCAAAGTCCTTAGTTTTCAATTTTTAGATTGATTCAGTAATATCAGCCGGTCAGCACACATGCAACAATAATAACAACAATAATAATAATAATAATGAAAATAATATGACAATGACAATGACAATGACAGTGATAAGGTCTGATAATGATAATATCTGTGAAAAAGGGTGCGTATTTATGTGGCGTTAAGCCAACTTTCATCAGTAGTGTCGTGCAAAGGAAAGTTGCACTTCAGCTCGAGTTGATGTAGCACCTGAGTTTATGTTTCGTGTCTAAAATGCGGAACCTTGTTATACAAGCTAAAATACAAAAGGACGATATCACTGCAAGTGGAATTCCGGAGTTCAGTTTTCAATCATCGCCCTCTTATTTCCGGATCCAGAAATAGCTAGATTCATACTATATATAGAGAAGCAAAATGAAACCGCAAAAACATTTCAGTGATGTCGAACAAAAGATTTAATTTACAAAGTAGTTCTAAAAAGGGCTAATAATGCTCTGGAAAAGTCACTTCCTGGCAACTTACGGCGATGATGCTACGTTTCAAACTGGAGTTGATTCAATTACGCATCTCGATTATCTTTCCACCCACATCTTAAAAGAGTTACACTTTCGCTTTCCTTTAGGCTGTTTTATTTGACCTTTCAGATCGACTTTTTGTCTGATAACGATTTTTAAAAAGCTTAATCGTAGACGGTCGTACACTCATTTTGAATCCTTAAACGAGAAGTCACAAAAGCAAAACACTTACAGTTCAGTGTACTCTTATAACCGCCATTAGCAAGTCAGCAACACAACTCGTGTTTCCTTACATTTGTTATTGGAGGTAGAGTTGAGCAAAGTTTGTCTGTCTGTCTGTCCCGATCCTGAATTTACTTTCTCGTTTCTAGGGTCAGTTCCCTGTTCGGGTTCCCCTGGCACGAGAGGAACCCGGGCTCTAATAAATCTATTCTTGATGATTTAATATTTGGTTCTCTCTGTAAGAAACAAACCAAACCCATTCCAAAATATCAGCTAAGCAATATCACTAAACAATGCAGCTACAAACAATTACAACACTCGGCAGCACTACACTTGCTGTTGGAAACTTCTAGTATAGGACTCAGCAGTATTGCTAAACAATACAGCTACAAACAATTACAACACTCGGCAGCACTACACTTGCCATTGGAAACTTCTAGTATAGAACTCAGCAGTATCACTAAACAATACAGCTACAAACAATTACAACACTCGGCAGCACTACACTTGCCATTGGAAACTTCTGTTTGTATAGTGTTCACTTGAACATTTAAAAAAAATCGTTTTAATTCCCTTTCTACCATTTACAGGTACGCATTAACACTGTGGTATTTTGATACCAACGAGAGGAAGCAATATCTCAGACAACGTAAGTATTTATACAATGCAGGATTAATTTGTTTGTTTGTTTGTTTTAACATCAAACTCAGTTTCACCGTAAATCTTTTGCATCTTTAAATCATTGTTTCTATAACACTGCAGTTACTTACAGAGTTTGCACTGCTTCTGGAATTTCTGGAAAATCCTAGATTTTAGAAAATTTCTCCCAGGGTTCTGGAAAATTCCTGGAAAATTTTCTAACTTGCATCAACTCCTGAAACCCTCCTTGATTTTTTCAATTAATATATTGTTATAATAAACGAAGATTTTCGTAAATCGTTTTTGCAAACTAAAAAATTAAGGTAGTTTGCAGTCACGGTTAGAGGCGACACTTTATAAACACTCTCAGTCTGGAGCCCCTCGGGATTATTTGACGTAGAAACTAAATTGTTGCCTAAATATTAAGAAAAAACCTTGGACTTTGGTTTTTTAAAGGGGCGCTTTCCCTTTTTCACCATTTTGGTCAAATTTCGAGGCATTTTGGCTCATATCTCATTGAATATTTGGATATTTCCAAATCCCCATTATAGCGACCTAGATTGATAAACAAGAAGAAATCGTAAATATTTTCAGATTTTTAAATGAGGTTTAAGAGGCGGAAAAGCTGCATCGGAAAAGCTGAATTTTTAGAGAAATTTTAGTTTTAGTGAATTTTAGGAATGTTTGAAATTTTTTTTTGGAGTTGATATAATTTTAAGGGACGGATACCAAACCGTCTGCTAACCAAAGCTACACCTTGCATCTGTTTGAAGTGACGGTTTTACGTTTGTACTCATATTTTTTCCTCTCCAAATTTTTCTTCATTTAACAATAAAAATACACGGCGAGATTTGACGTTTCGACGTCTCGCTGGACGTCATTTTCAAAATGAATTTACAAAGTTAAGCGAGTTTGAATAATAATGTCTTGAGGGAATTCATACAGAGTTTAAAAGTTATCCATTGTTCTCTAAACAAAGATCTTAGCACGTATAGAGTCTGATTGTTTATTAAGCGATGGCTTGATCTTACGTATAAATAACATTTCATATACTAAACAATCGAACTTCGAACGACACTTCTTAAGTATATCAAAACAATCAACAAAATCAACAGAATTGTCATTGTGTTCTTTGAAGTGTTTACCGACGGTTGACGATCTGTGTTCCTCTATGCGCTGGTGTAAATGTCGTTTGGTATAGCCGACATAGTCTGTATCACACAGACCACCTTGAAAACGGTAGACCACGCAGTGCTGATTGACAATAGGAGGTTTATCTTCACGTACTCTGAGAGCGTCACCAATCTTGTTACTTTGGTAAACTGGTTGTAACTGGTTGTACTTAAAGATTTCAGCTGTCTTCTGGTCAAATCTGCTGATCTCTGATCTTTAAATGGGAGGGCAATTCTGATGGTCGTTGTAGGTTCTCCAATGTCTTGAATGTTGGTAGACCCTTGAACATTAGGGCTGGCCTTGGAACTAATAAAATCTTTGATTGTTGACTCGATTAAACGTTCTGGGTACTCTAGCGCTTTAAATATGTCCCTCAGTCGGTTACATTCATCTGAAACTGCTGTCCACGACGTGTATTTTTATTGTTAAATGTTTAAATAAGGGTTTATTACTTAAAATTTTTCTTCATATTTTCTAATTATCTACTCAAATAAGGGGGAAGCGCCCCCTTAAGTAGCTTGTGGTAAAAAAAAAATCTATATGAAATTCCAATCTATTGGATTCTGGATTTTTTTTATACCCTGGGAAACTTCTGGAATTTTTTAATCCCTTAGTAGTACGAACCGACTACTTATCTTCACTACTGTTATCATTAGCATTTTAATCATCTGTGTTTTTGTTTTATTTTGTCTAAACTACTGGAGATGGCAGAAAGGTGACTGCCGAAACAAGTTTAGAAAGTTAAAGCTTATCGTGTTTTTTCTCATTCTTTCTTACCTTTTAACAGAACAGATGATCAAGATCACGCACCCGAAATCTCAGTGCAAGGTAGCTTGTTCTGTCTTACTCTGTTAGAAACAATGTTATCAACAATCTCCGCGTTTGTGTTAGTAGTTAAAATAATTGCGAAAGAGAACCCTGAAAAAGTTCAAGCATCAACTCGATTTAAACCCGTAATCTCTATAATACCATTCAACGTTTTTACTCTCTCCTTCAGCGATGTCCCCCCTGAGACCACGAGCCAAAAAGCTCCGCAGCAAACAGCTCAATTAAACGAAGGAATTTTAGAAAGTTTTTTATTCCTCACAAACAATCTTATAATATTTACTTTAACTTTTTACTGTTGGTTCAAAAGCCAAAACGCTAGATTATTTAGTCTTTGAATATTTATCCTAATGATGTTTTTCTTTCGCGATTCATTTTGAAAGACGCCATTCAACCATAAGAAAAGATATTCAATATCTGTTATCCCATCATTCGTTACCTGTGGTAAATCAATTATAATCTTTAACGTTACCCCTCACCCATCCCCCCTTCCCCCCTTCCCCCCTTCCCCTACCGCCCAAATCCAACCCAGCCCAATAGAAATCCTGGCTTCAGTCCTGGAGATGTATGATAATTTACTTAGATGTATGATAATTTACTTACATGGTGTCTCGTTTGATTGCAGTAAATTACCGTGTTGTCAAGGACTTCAGAGGCATGTGTCTCTTAGCAAAAATTTACCAACATCCTGTTTTGAAATTATTTTCATTCAAAAGCGGATGGGTTGTCGTCATTATGATTATGAGTAACCGAAGACATTTTCAATTATTAAAAACTAGCAAATGAATCATGTGCATGACGTATAAGATACTGGACAAGTGAGCTGTGTGTTCGCGATTTCTAAAACCATAACTTTTGTAAAGTTTCGAAAAATGCCTATTTTTAAAAAAACAAAACCAGTTTAAAAACAATCCAATAGACTGACTCGTTTTTTGGTGGCATCGAAACACCAATTGAGAATTGATTCTTCTTCCCGTTGCTCGGTAGTGTTGATGATTTAATTCTTTGTTTTGCTTCACACGCCTTTAAAAATGATGACTACTTTAAAAATTACTTGTATGTATATATAATGATTTCATTTTGCTTTTTTAAAACCAAAGAAGAAAAAAAAAACAATAAAGAAACTTTCTTTTAGTTTTGTTCTCCATTGTTAATGTGTGATTTGTCATCAAGGCAAAAAATATTAAGATCTCTAAACAGATTGACTGCTCATAATTTGGGAGTCGGCTGCTTTTTGAGTAAATAAAGTAAGCCGCCGCTTGAGTTAAAGTATAACTCTAAACTTAAAGTATATTTCTAATCCCTTAAAACTAACCGTAACTCATAAGCTATAACCTTAAGAGAAGATTCAAGTAATTCAGGAATAATGAGCAAACAAAGGAAAGTTTTGTCCATAGAATATATATAGAAAAAACTAACTTCTGTGTTATAAATCTTTAAAGTGTGTGTGACATTTTTCCCTTCTCCTTTTAGTTATACACAGTGTTAAAGAAAGTGTTTTAGAATTTTTAGGTCCAGAAAACGTCTTAAAGCCTTTTTTTTTCTTATTTGAATAAAGCGAGATTGTGGCTTGAATATTGTCCCAAAATTGCGCGGCCAGTGACGTCAAATGCTTTGATAAACAGCAAGATGGCTGAAAAATAGCTTAAAACTGTAAGTCGCGGAGGGATATAATTATACTGTAGAGCCGATGCGCAAAATGGCCAAAGTTTTAAGAGTACTAGTTACACACCAAGTGTAATAGTTCTTCAAGATTAGTTTCAAACCAAGTGACGTCACGACCCCAAATCATGCCCAGTCCCCGAATAATTTAACATCTTTTGGCCGCTAAAAATCAACAAAATTTTTCTCGTCAGTTTCAAAACAATATTCCTTTTTAAGTACATTACTAAACAAAATAAGAAAAAAGAAAAACTTCTGTCGTATATACTTTAAGAACGCGTCCCAAACTTTATAAATATGAGTGAATATATAGCAAAAACTGTCCCTAAAAAACACAAAACTTTGCTTGCTTTAAATAATCGCACTTCAGCCCAAACATTGACTAATTCGTTGGAAGATTTTAGTACCCTTCAGTTTTTCCTTTTATAATTCCCTTGTGCGTGAGAACAAAAAGACCACACTCTTAATAATAAACTTTTGTACAAATTTACTGTACTCTTTAATAGTGCATCTCTTTATGCAATTAATATTCTACTCGATACTTCGCAAAAGCGTTTTTTTTTCGAAATTTCACACGGTCAGACAAAACTCAAAAAGACTAAGCACAGCAAGAAAACCACGTGCGAGATTTTCATTATAAATAAACTAGGAGAGTTTTGAAACACTAAAGTTCTCTATTTTTAACAATTTCATTTCTGTTTATAAAAGGCTAAGAAATTTTTGAAAAAAACTGTAAGTACAGCAAAAAAGTCGGGTGCGAGATTTGCATTACGAATAAACTAGAAGAGTTTTTCCCGGAGAGACAAAGGCCCTGTTTATATGATCCCGGGTTAAAGGGTTGTCCCTTCCAGCTGGGACAACTTGGCCTGCAGTTTACTTTGCCGTGTGTTTACATGGAAAATATCTGGCCCGGAGCCAGCAATCAAACGTGGGAAATTTTAAGCATAAACACTCGAGTTGTCCCGGGTAGAAGGGATAAAATGTTTATATAGAGAAAGTTAATTATCTCGGCTTGAAGGAATATCTCGTCTCGGCTAGGCGAGTTATCTCTGGCACCCGAGACAACCCTTCGTCCCTGGACGTCACATAAACGGTTGGCTTCGGTTTAGAGAGAAATGTATGAAAAGTTGTCTCGCCCCGAGTAACTCGGTTAGGTGAGATATTCCTTCGTCCTGGGACAACTTTTTCCATATAAACGGACCCTAAAGCCCTCTACTTTTAACAATTTCATTTTAAAAAGAGAAAATGATTTCTGCTTTTCATTTACACGTGCGTTTCCGCAGTTTGTTTCCGACGTCTTACTTCGTTTCTGGTGGACGTCAATAAAACCTTGTTTGACTCAAAATAATCTTGTCGGTTGACTTCCACCAAGAACTAGTTCGGTAAACAAAACTGCAGAACCGCACGTGGAAATGAAAACGGCTGTAAAGGATGCAAGAAAACGTGATTTCCTAGTAAGCTGTGCTTGACCAAAAGATATAATTTTATAGAAACAACGTAGAAAAACGGAGAGATTTGTCATTAGAAAGTGTTCAAAACTCTTTAAAACAAAAGATTCCTATTTAATTTATGGTATTTTGGTACATGTAGATTTGAAAAAGTTTTGCTTTTAAACATTTCGTGAGCTTAAACCATACAAACCACCGCTAACAGTTGTGCATAAGTGCATGACCTTTTTGTAAGTTCTAGATCTCTGTTTTTGCTCTTTATGGACTTTAATTAATATCTTCTTAATGGATACTAAAGATTATATTTTCTATTACAGAAACCTTAGGCAAATATCCTAGTTTAAAAAGAAGATCTTCGCTATTATAATTGAAAAAGTATTTATCTTTACTGACAATTCTGAGCTATTTACACGGCGCACGGCCCAGGCGTTGAAGAAGCTAAGTGAAGATATTAGAGGATTATATGGATTTAAAGTGGGTCAGTTGACGATTTTAAAAGTGAGATTTAAGGTAACAAGTTTCTCCAATAAAAATAGAAGTAGGCCAATAAAAGTCAATTATTTCAAATACACCGCGAGAGAGTGTGTTACTATGCAAAAGTCAACTTCAACTGTAAAGTTTTGAAGTTGAAAGAGTCTATCAATCTTCTTGTCTGTATTCACTCATACATATGACATATAAGATAACTATGTTATTCAGTAAAAAATTGGTAGTTGAACTAACATTCAATTCAAAACATTCTTTGTTTAGAGTCTGTTGTCCCTGCCAACGTGTATATTGACATACTCAAAAGTCTAATATGTTAATCTTGTGTTAATGATGACACAACAAAATATATATTAGGATAAAGGACAAGAATTTAAAGTATATTGCTTTGAGACACAAATCCGTTATCCGGAGCAGAAACTTCTGCTTTTTTCCAATTTGGTCCTAAACCTTTACAAAAGTCGTATAGTGTAAAATTAAACCTTATTTTAAAAATTAGTCCCCTTTTTTTTTCAGGCCTACTCGACGGAAGTTGTGTAACTGAAATGGGGCATGCACAATGCCACGCGCGGGTTTCGATCTATTTGACTAATTTTGGTCCTGTCGGCGTGCCGAGATTCACGTACCGTTTTTATCAAGTAATGGCTCCGAACTAAAAGCTTGGCATTCCAGCTGAGACCTAACACAAATAGGAGGAAAAATTATTTTGTTAAAAAAATGTCTTTGACTTACTCAGCCATTGGGCAACCAGCTGAGTTTTATTTAATACCTCTGAACAAAACCATCATCGACAGGGTTCATCCCGCAAGGGAAAGATATTTTGGTAAGTTTAATTTCAAAGTTTTTAAAGCTAGAGGTTCTTAAATTTTTAAAATTAGGTTAGAAAATAAGACTGATGGTAAAGTGGGTGAAATAAATATGGATATGAGTCAATTATTTTTATTTATTTATTGAGTTTGGTTTTGCCATCCTAGTTTCCTGTGTTTTAAAATTAAAGATGTTAGAAAAAAGTGATGAAAAATTGAATCAATACTTGCTCTCCATGTTCACATGTTCTTTTTCTCCGCACCATTCGCATCAGTTTTTTTTAACAGTGTTTGTAATTCTTAAAATTAACTCAGATTTCATAAATTTTGAAAAGAAAGAAAATGTTTTTCATTTTAGTAACCTCAGCGCAAACTCTGGTGTGCGCTTACTGTAACATTTTTGCTTTGGCTACTGAAGTATTTTGAGCTTATTTTGACAAAAGGAAGCAATAAAAGTATGAAAAAAGCCCTAAAAACATATATCATATTCGCAAATGAACGTCTTTCGCAAGCTTTTTCTTATTTGCATATCTAAAACTAAAATTGCTTTCTTTAGCTTTAGGTAATTTTGCTTTGTCTAGTGTGCAACTTTAATTTTGGTCATAAAATCGCTGTTCAACTTGTGAACATTTTTGACGATAGATGTGCACTAAGTCATGGTTATGTCCGAAGAAGCGCTTATTTTCTTTTCATCATAAATAGCCGCGACGAATAAACAAACAAACCTTAAATCTTCCTGCTGATATCTTCCTATGATGTTGATAATTGTTCAGCTAGTTAGCACCTACATGTAGCGTCAGGTGTGAGATAATAGTGGGCGTTATTTTAATTAAGTCCGAAGTCGGTGACATACTGCACGAACGGACTGTGGTTTGTTCAGCACAGCCACAGGAACAAAAGGTCTATTAACATTTCTGAAATTTTATTTTTTCTTATAACTATGTAAACTCACAACAGTTACATATTTCGATGGGTTCACCTTTTTGATATATAAGAAAGTGTAATTATTGGGACAAAGCTAGAAGTTCTCACATAGTATAGGAGTATTCTTGGCATGTTATTTTAAAAGTTTTTGAATGCGTTTTGCCTTGAACGTACTTTTTACGTTCTTACTTCGTGTAGAGCACATAGACATAAACAAGGTCTGTGATTGGTTGAAACAATGTTTGGGTGAATTTTATCTTTCTTTTAATTGGTTCAAATTTGTGTGTCCTCTAAACGAAGTATATATAAAAGCCACTTTTTAACAAGATTGATAAAGATATATAGTTTTTAAGAAAGACCTTTATATTTCAAGCGCACACAAGCATTCGTAGTTCAATTCTCACGAGCGTTTTAAATTAGGTCCAATGTTGAGACCAAGATAATCACATAAGTTTCCCAGCAAGTTTATATTTTGACAAAATAACGTGATTCTAAACAAAACTCATAAAGTCTCTAGGGAGATATTAGTCGTTGGATGGTCGGTAAAAACAGGTGGCTTGATCTGAAATACAACAAAAGTTGAAATATCATGTCTTTGACTTTAGCATTTCTACAGCCGTTTTCATTTACAGTTACACATGCAAATTGTTTCCGATGTCGTACTCGGTTTTGGTGGACGTCAGTCAAACTCTGACTCAAATCTTGTTGTCAGCTGCTTTAAACGAAAGGCTTTTGATTGATGTCCACTAAGACCAAGTGCGACGTCGGAAATAAACTGCACGTTAAAATGAAAACGCGCGGCTGTAAGGAAACGTGAGAAACTTCTCTTTCAAAAAGCTTTTTATAATTTAACTTTTTAAGGTTAACTTTTTTGCAGATGGCTGATTGTTTCTCAAAGCTCTTAGGAATTTAGCCTAGATTGTTCTTAAAATATAATCTTTTCCGTTTTCAGCTGCCAGTATTTGGGTAATTGGTTTGTTTATAGTTTCTGTTTGCACAAACCGTACTCACATTTACACGGACGCGGCTTCCAATGAAACGGTTTCATGACCTCGAAACCGCATCGGAAACGACACGGTTTCGAAGTGTTTACACGACCAATGAAACCGTTCGTTTTTAAAACGCTCCATTTTTAAAAGTGTTTTCAGAACAACCCGGTTCTGATAACGACCTTGACTGGCGCCGTGTAAACGAAAGCGTAACCGCATCGGTTACAAATGAAACCGCGTCCGTGTAAACAGCGCCTAAGATACCGGTGAAGCGTTCTTACATTTCTGGCTTCATGACTCAGTTGGTCTAGGCTCTGTGTACATGAAGAGGATTGAACGTTCAAGTCAAATCTTCATAACTTCTTTGTTGTGTTTACATGAAATGAATTGAAATTTTTCAATCTGATTGGAATAAACAGGTGAAGTCAATCCGCGCACTTTCGTGTATCGACTTCACCCATTGACTCCACTTTCGCCGATCAGATCAAAAGAGATTTGTCTTGGAAGAGAGCTAATTTCGTAAAAATATGGCTGGAGATAGGGCGGATAAGAGTTGCGATAAGAGCAATACGTAAAAGACAAAGAAAATAAACTGTTAACAGTGACCCCAAGAGAAGGCCAAAAACCAGGCCGATGGAGCAGGCGCCATCTTGCATTTTCGCGCGATTTTCATAGAGGCTGTTGAGGCAAGCCTGAACGGTTTCATGTAAACACTTAACTCACGCAATTCGATCGGATTAAAGGTAGCTCTATATAGTTTTTTTGGCGCGCAAAGCATGGGTATGAATGGAATGAATGACATGCGCAGTACCGTAACTTGAATAATTTCTATTTTGATAACGTCACGAAAAACAAGAGTTTTTGAGTGATCTTAAAGCGGATATTGGGCGCGTTCCAGACGGTGATTTTTTGAAACATTGGCACATGGATAGAATTTTTTTTCCCTCGCTGTTAGGAAAAAAATTGTCAAATCTTATACATACATTAATGTGATACGCGTCCAAAACAAAAATTGCGAATTCCTCCGAAAATTATGTACAGATTCTCTTGTAGCTTTGTTAGTTGAAAATCCCTGGATATTTACTCTGTTTCCTCCAAAACAAAACAAAAATTCACCATGTACAAAACTAGAAACACCGTCTAGAAGTCAGGAAGGTTCATAAAGCCAAGCATTTCTATCAGTAGTTGCCATAGCAACAACATTTAGGTTCTGAAAGAGTCTTCCATATACGTAGTCCAAGGCTGTAGGTTTATATTATTATCCTTATACCAAGTGTTATGTGATAAAAATTTGCTAAGGGAGAAATTATTTATGCATATGTAATATCCATAGCTTTGTAAAATACTATATAGAGCCACCTTAACTGTCAATCTGCTTCATGTAAACAGAGCCTTAGTGCGCTGCGCCGGTATCGCAGAGGATCACGGTTTCGAATGCCGTTAAAGCATAATTTTTTGGGCTTCTTTTTGGGATAAGAGGAAAACGATAAAATACACAAAAAGTTAATTACATAATACTATCAATCAGGACTTTATTGGTAAAACATATACGGATATGTGAATGAATGTGAATGAATGTGAATGAATTAGTTTATTACCATAATACAATTAACAGTTTTACAAGAAACAAAAGAATTAACACAGATTTTGGTAATAGCTACTCAGAATAGATAACTAATCGAGCTGAGTAGCTGCAAAGATTAATTAAGACTTTATAGGCGGTGAAAAGAAAATGGTAATAAAAAGTAATAATAAGTAATCATATTGATAAAGAAAGAGAAGCGATTACAAATGTATAATTCAAAGTCCATATTATCAAGGCAATAGAAAAATTGTTTGAGTGGAAATTAAATATAATTATACAATGAAAATAATAAAAGTGTACTATTATTATTCATGTATTGTGAGAAAATAATTGGTCCTTTTTGTATCGAGTCAATTATTTTATTTCTAAGTTAAAACATGGACACCCAAGTTTCCAGTGCTTTGAGATTTTCGCTGTTGAAAAATCAAATGATGCATGGTTACTTCGCACTACTCGCATCGGTCTTTTATCAGTGTTTGTAATTTCTAAAACCTTAACACAAATTTCCAGAAATTGTAAAAAGAAAACAAACGTTTTTTCAGTAACCTCATCGTATGCTATGGTGCGTATACTAAAAGGTTTCAAATCTTTCCGAAAAAAATTGAAAGTCCGAGATGACTGAAACAATCCGATACAAGCGGCGATTTCTATTTGGTCGTTTGCGATTGAAACGGGTCGTCTCGGAACGCGGTTGTAAAGCTTGAAAGCATGAGCCGACAACTTACCAGCTGGGAGCTGAAACGTGAAATTATGGACCAGTTTTGGGTCGTTTTGGTCCGTTCTGGTCGTATCCGGTAGTTTCCATATGATTGTTTCAGTCGTTTCCGGTCGTCTGGCTAGCCCGGTTAGAACTCGATTTTATATCGAGGCGACGGGGGTCGTTTGGGTCGCTTCAGTCGTATGCAGTTGTTTGTTGTTGTCTCGGTTAATATAGTCGTTCCGGTCGTCCAGGGTCGTCTGAGCACATCTGAAACGACCCGAAACAACCCATTACGACTACATGGAAACAAGGCTTTAGCATGTTCTTTAATATTGAGCATTTCTCTTATAAAAAAAGGTTTTCTACACAAATTTTACAGATCCATACAGATTGAAAGTAACAATTAAAGGAAGACCCTGTGACTACTGCGGAAAGGAAGAGACGCCATTTCGCTGTCTTCGATGCAAATCAGCGTTTTATTGCAGCAAAGAACATTTAAAGTCTGACAGAAGATTGCACAAGAGAAAATGCCCTGGCAATACTGAAAGTGGAAATCAGCCGGCGATTACTGATCGAAACTGTTTGCGAGACAATGGCTTCGTGTGTTATGGATATAAATTCTTTGAAGGCACTTTGCCGTACATATTTGACAGCACGATGCTTGAGAGAAAAATCATCGAGCTTTCTCATTTTGTTGTTGAAAGCTTGTATTTAACTGGTCGTTGTGTCATTGATAATTTCAACGGTAGCAACCTTAAAACGCTACAGATATTGAAGGAAGTGAAGGCTCTTCATGATAAAGGGTCTCTTAAAGATGGACAACTTGCCCGCTCAAATACCAGTAACATTAGTCACAAGATAAGAGGTGATAAAATTGCTTGGGTTGGCTCCAAAACGCCTCACTGTGAAGAAATTGCTCAACATATATCATCCGTAGACACGCTTATGTACTTGTGCAACAAGCTAATACAAGAGTATGATATTCAAAACAGAACTAAGGTATGATAATAATAACTAAAGCCTTTGGTTTTAGACATAATGAATGTCAAGATTGGCTTCGTTTTGCCTGCCGTGTGTAGCATTCAGGGCTCTAAGTTCCAGCCCTCACTCGGTCTCATTAGCCAATGGCCATTTTCGGCACGTGCTTTCTAAAATGTTTTATGGAAAATATGGCAGTGACAAAAAACATTTAGAAGTCTCAAAAAAATTTGATGACAAACAAAACTCTTAAGGTTATTACAACTATGGAAAAGCGGTTACATTTATTTTGTTTTGGTTGGATAAAGTGAACAAGAAAAGCTCTTACTGAAAATAGAGCCAGAGGCTAAAATAGTTTTGGACTTTATTTGATTTTTTTTTGCACAATGTATTTCTTACATCATTGAAAACGAATATCAGAATTTTCTCGCTCTTTTTTAATTGTTTGTGAAAGTGTACATTGATATTTTATGGCTTATGCCAAGATTAACTTGAAAAAATGTCCAAAATTATGACTGAATAAAAGAAACTTTTCTTCTTTCTAGGCAATGGTTTCATGTTACCCAGGTAGCGATGCTGCATACAAGAGACATATTGATAATTACAATAAAGATGGGAGGTGTATAACAACCACGTATTACCTTAATAAAGGCTGGAATTCAGAAGTTGATGGAGGTTTGCTTCGTATGTATCCTGAAGGATCTGAACCAGTTGAGATTGAGCCAGTTCTTGACAGGTTACTGATCTTCTGGTCCGACAAAAGAAACCCTCACGAAGTCTTGCCAGCACACAGAACAAGGTAAGCTAGCCTGTCATCTCTCAAGCACAACGCTTCACTTTTACTTGATTGTGTCTTGTGTGGGAATCTAAGCCTGATTGTTAGCTATAGTTGCTATGCTGACGAGGCCCAAAAAGGCCGAAACAGCTGTCCATGGCTGCTGACAATCAGACTAACTTTTATTCATGGTAGATTTAGGAGTAATGCCCGCTACCATTGTGGCCTAGTGCCCATATTAGTGGTTTCAAGTTCGATACTAGTACGTATGTACTACCTGACTTGCATTTATTGCTTATGCCACATCCCACAAGCACAACACTTCACCTTTACTAAGTATTTTGTGTAACCTGACCCTGATTATTAGTTATGCCATGCTGACGAAACCCAAAAAGACCAAGTTTCGTCGTGCTAATATAAGATCTAGCCCAGGCAGTTAACCCGTCGGTGGGTAAGCCCTAACGTTCTTCTACACGTGACAGTTGTCCATGGCTGCTAACAACCAAGCTCACTCTTATTCATGGCAGATTTAGGGGTAATGCCCGCTACCAATGTAGTCTAGTACCCATATTAGTAGCTTCAAGTTTGATACTAGTACGTATGTACTACCTTACTTCCATTTATTATTTATGCCACATCCCACAAGCACAACGCTTCACTTTTTCTTAGCATCTTGTGTAGGAATCTGAGCCTGATTGTTAGCTATGCCATGCTGATGAGTCCCAAAAAGGCCGAAACAGTTGTCCATGGCTGCTAACAATCAAGCTCACTTTTATTCATGGTAGATTTAGGGGTAATACCCGCTACCAATGTGGCCTGGTGCCCATATTAGTGGCTTCAAGTACGTATGTACTTCCTTACTTGCATTTAAGCTAGCCTGTGATGACCTTGTCATACTGAGCAGTTTTTCAGTTTTCTCAAGGCTGAAAATCTAAGTTTAAACTTTCAACTCAGTTCTTTACTAGTTTCATTTTGTGGGTTGGTTTAATTTGTTTTCTAATGGCAATTAGTGGCCATTCTTTTATAACTCGTTTATTTTGTTTACAGCCCAATAAGTTAAAACAATCACTCTATCTGCCCTCAGTTCTAATTAGCTTGCTAGAAGAACGCGCGATCGAGGCTGTAAGTGGAAAACGTAAATGTAGTTGGGAGACCAGCTACCTATAGTCAAGGTTCCAGTAAGAACACCAAAGCTAATTCCCCAATTAAACAAAAAAGAAATAAAACCTTAGTTACATAATGAATTGCAACTGAAAGATAAAAGAATTTGGTTATCGTTGAGCTCTATTTAACTCTCATTCTAAACTTTTCGCTGTCATCTACATCCGCCTCTCGAAAAAAAAATCTCCTTTGCAATAAGCATGAGAGAACCATTTCCTATTTTATATCTTTATTGTCTACAGATATGCAATCACACTGTGGTACTTTGACAAAACAGAAAGAGAAACTTTCCTTAAAAAGGTAAACATACATTTTTAGAATTTAATGTTTTCGCAGCAGTCTATTCCTAATTCGCTAAATTTAAGTCGCACAAAAATAGGTGACCATATAAGGTAGTTAAACACGTGATTTAATGATCATAAGGTTGAAAAGGTAAATCATCGCCGTGAGTAGACGTTTCGCGCGTTAGCCCTTCGTAGGAGCAACTGTCGGCCGAAACGTCAGCTTCGACGATTATTTAATGTTTAAACCTAGGGGATTCCTGAGAGCTAGGGGGGGGGGGGGGGAGGAGTTTGACTTTCTATAGTGGACAAGCATGTCAAAACTAGTTGCAATTGCAAAATACTGTATATCTCTGCAGAAAACTGAAAAACCTGAGAGCAATTAATAGTTCTTCAAACGTCGTATGCTTTAGCATTGTTTCAAATTTAAAGAAATAAATTCCTTTGTTCAGTGAAAGGATCTCTGAAGGATTAAACTCACAAGTTTGGGAATAAAATATATAGTCGGTCCATGCCAACGTTACAGCCGGGAAATGGACCGTGGTCCAACTATTAAAAACATCCCAGTGTACACAAAATATTTACATGAATGTAGTCTGTACACAATTAAAATTAAAGTAAATATATTGGACAAGTCATATCAACAACATTAATCCTTTGTTTTCCCCTTAAATTACGATATTTACAAAATAGATTAAAAGTAGAGTAGCCTGGCTGCCTAAAATAAACTAGTAAAGGAAGCCAATAGCGCTGGTTGAAATTTTATTATGAGGTCGGTCGAACAACAGCAGCATAAAATACACACAGAAATAAATAACCACACTGCAATTAAACAAAATGAGAGTACTGAACATTCAGATATATAACAGTAACAACTTCGTCGTTTAACGTTGATCAAGGATGGATAGTCTAGTGTAACTTAAGTAAAATAGTTTAATCTACAAAATGCCTAAGCTATTTTGATTGTGTTTCTCTACATCTTTGCAGAAAACAGAAGCCAGTGTCTTTGAAATGCCTTGAAGAATTGTACATCGTTGAAGTAGCTCTCGCTACCTGTGTTCGATATACAAATTGTTTTCTCTCCATGAACTGAAAATGTTTAGCTTATTTAGTTATCAATGACTTAGAAGTGGCTAATGTATGCAGCAGTAGCAATGACTTAGTAGTAATAGTAATGAGCTAGTTTGAGCTCAGCAATGATAGGCTTATATATACACTCTCAATAATTATACCTCTTAACTGAAAATCCTGTCCTCAACCAAGAATTGTACCGTGCTCTACTGTAATAAGGAACTGTTCTACTTTTAACAGTTTCGTGTGTATTTTCTGTACATGTTTCATATTTATCAAGTGTACACTGACCTTACGTAAAGCCTGTATACTCTCTACAAGACTGCTTGCAGGCTAACTTGTGCATATCAGTTGATGATGGCAGTAAAATATTAAAACATCCCCTGTTTCTTAAAAAAAGGGTTTGTTAGTTTGCTGATAGACCCTAGTTTTTGTTAACTCCCAAAACTTGTGGGAAGAGACTGGAATGGAGCCAAAAAATAGATAAGTGACACATACGTGCTATACTGTATCAAGTACTTCCAGTCACTAATATGGGAACAAAGTCCACATTGGTAGCAGTTTTCACTATAGTAATAGGACTAGTTTGGGCTCTCTGTGAGCCACGTGACAACCATGTGCGTGAGTGAGACAGAACGAGTCGCCATTTTGAATGCTATTAAATAGTCACTGTTGTGTTTATTTGGTCTCTTGTGGTCGTACGATCTTACAACACTACATGGTGGCAGCGGTGGGATTCGAACTCACGCCTCCGAAGAGACTGGTCTAGAAACAAACAAAAACAAAAACAACAAAAATACAATTACAACTAAAATCTACCTTAAATAATTAGGAGCTGAACGTTAGTGATAGACAGGTGTTTAAAACGTTCACAAAAAAATTGATTAACTCCAACTTCCTTTGATATGTCATGCGCATATTCGCAAACCAAAACAAAATCCTTAAATACTATATACTAAAACTTTTTTCTTTAACAAGTCCCACGCTATATAAGCTTAAAGTTTCAAATAAGGCCCCCCAGCCGTCTAACCCACTCCCTCCTTTCATCCTCCCTCCAACTTTCCCTATAAAAGAAGCAAAGAGAGTCTACAACAAAGAGTTTTGGGTCAAAAATGTGTTTTATTTCTAGTTAACAATAACCTTGCCTTCCAACCACAAGATCCCTGACTCTGCCGAAACTTAAACTTTTGTTTCACCTTCTTTTCAGCCAAAGCTGGCTCAGCATCCATTTATCTTTATGCACAAACTGTCACACTCGGGGAATGGCTAAGTGACCGCTTAATACAGTGTGATCGCTTAATACAGTGTGACCGTTTAATACAGTGTGACCGTTTAATACAGTGTGACCGCTTAATACAGTGTGACCGCTTAATACAGTGTGACCGCTTAATACAGTGTGACCGTTTAATACAGTGTGACCGTTTAATACAGTGTGACCGCTTAATACAGTGTGACCGCTTAATACAGTGTGACCGCTTAATACAGTGTGACCGTTTAATACAGTGTGACCGTTTAATACAGTGTGACCGCTTAATACAGTGTGACCGCTTAATACAGTGTGACCGCTTAATACAGTGTGACCGTTTAATACAGTGTGACCGTTTAATACAGTGTGACCGCTTAATACAGTGTGACCGCTT
>JAOEHV020017478.1:0-12139 GCA_025447995.2 Isaurus tuberculatus | reverse complement strand
GCGCTAATATAAGAAGTAGTTGTGACCACTAAAGGGTATTGAGAGCCGAAACTTCACAGATCCTTTAAATAAAAAATCCAGTTTTGTGAGTTTTATTCCGCATGTTAACGACAAAACAAACAAAGTAGAAAGTTAGCCTCAAGAACGTTTGTGTACGGTATCAAGGAAACAATTGTTGGAAGATTAGTTACGATTTTTTCTTCTCGTTTTCATAATCCTGCTTTGACAAGCCAGAGGTTACCGACCATGAAGATACATAACGAAAAGAAACATTCTGAAATAACACAATTGCAGCTTTTTAAGTGAATATTATATTACTAGAAACGAAGATTTAAAAACGGGAAAAAAAGTAGAAAAGAAGATTCTAATTTCTTACTCTCCAATTTAGCGTTCTGTGTAATAGTTTATTGCAAGTTGTGATAGTGATGTCAGTGGCAGGTGTCAATAATTAACTTATTTTTTGCATTGTCATATAGCCTCATAATTCGCGAAGAAATAAGAAAAGCAACGCCTTTCAACGTTCTTTCCATAAGCATCTCAGAAGATTACTTAGTAAAACAAATCGTTAATTATTCTTTAAAAGTTTTATGGAATCACTTTGCGTTACTCTATCGTTAACAAATTACCGATTCGTTTCCTGAAGAACTTCCATTTTGCATTCCATGGTTGGAATTCATGTTCATCGACTCGCCGTTTTCGTCGCTATCGCTGGACATCCGGCCATCTTGACTTCTGTTGCTGTATTGCACTCCTTTACCATATAACGTCTCACTTGTTCCATTTTGCCAAGCATTTGGGAATTTCACTTGATTTTGAGCCCGGGAATCATTTGAGTAGCAGCGAGATGAATCCTCCAATTGTTGCTTTTGAACAGACTCACGTTCCTCTTCCTCTGCAAATGAAGAATTTGTTTCGTCTCTGCAATCTGGAATATCAACCTCAAACTCACGGAGAAGAGAGAAAGGACGGTTTGACTACTTATTTAAACTTCCTAAGTTAAATTATTATTTAGACACTTCACAACTCATTTAAAAGGAAAAAAAGTTTATAGTCATCGAACCTAAGCATTTGTCAAGTATACTATGCACTTCCTTAAAGATCTCCAACTGCAATAATTTATGAAACATCTACTGTATAAAAAGCTTGAAAATCTTTTCAGTGTTCACGAATAAAAACATTAACTAAAATTCTAAATTTTGGGTTGGGATCACTCCTACATTATGCATGAACTGCACTCCTAAATATTATGCGTGAACTGCACTCCTACATTATGTGTTAACGGCACTGCGGGAACTGCACTCTTACATTATGCGTCAACTACACTTCTGCTGTTTGCGTTAACTGCATTCCTACATTATGCGTTAACAACATTCCTACATTTTTTGTTAACAACATTCCTACATTTTGAGTCAAAAGTTGTTGTTCGAACACTTTGCGTTGATAGCACTCGTACATTTTGAGTCAAAAGTTATTATTAAAGCATTTTGCGTTGCATTTTCTATCAGCTTGTACGTACTTTAACGGATATCGTCATTAACTTACCTTCCACAAATTTTTTCATACCTTGCCTAGGTCCTTTTTTATGCCGACTGTATTTCAAATAACCTTAAAACCCTATCATCAAAGATTTTTGCCGTATTGAATCCTGCAAAACTTTCATAAAAATCAAAGTTGTTTATCTACTTCTGTTACCTTTTTGACTTTTTAAAACATTTTCAATGTGGATTTGTATTTCCAAATTTACTTTATGAAGAGTCCATCCAAATTTCTGGGATTCCCCTCAACGAAAGCCGCTAGTCTCTTCGTTCTGTAAATAGGTCTAATTTTGTTTTTACTTGCTCTTCCTTGACAATTTCAAGCTTTCTGCTTTTTTCTTAGTTGTTTTCCTCACTTTGCTATTTTTCATTGTCTAAAATGGCAGCTTTGTTTAGCAGGAGTTGTCTTTGTCTCCTGGGTGATCTCGGGTAGCAGAGTTATCCTTGTCTTCTGAGTGATCTCCGGTAGCAGAGTTATCTTTGTCTTCTGAGTGATCTCGGGTAGCAGAGTTATCCTTGTCTTCTGAGTTATCTCTGATGGTAGCGTTATCTTTGTCTCTTGAGATATCTCGGGTTGTAGAGTTATCCTGTCTCCTGAGTGATCTCGGGTAGCAGAGTTATCCTTGTCTTCTGAGTGATCTCGGGTAGCAGAGTTATCCTTGTCTTCTGAGTTATCTCTGATGGTAGCGTTATCTTTGTCTCTTGAGATATCTCGGGTTGTAGAGTTATCCTTGCCTCCTGAAATATCTCGGATTGTATGGTTATCCCTGTCTCCTGAGTCATCTTGAATGGTAGGGTTATTTTTAAGTTATCTTTGGCCAAGAAATTTTTGTATAAGAACTTTCTATGACGAAATCAAGACATCAAATACAATCAAGACTTTTAGGAATACGAGATTGCTGAGTTTAACTGAACACAATTCCGAGTTAACTCGGTGTCTGACCGAGATAACCCTAAACTCCGAGACGATTCGGGTGCCTGTGAACATGCTTTAGTGTTATTAGCTATATTCAGTGTTCTACAGCTACTGTCAATATGAGTAAATTAGTTCTTAAGTGTAGTCTTTAGTTTAGGCAGTAGCCATTTTGTCATCAACCGGGTGCATGAGTCCTTAATACCAAACTTGTCACCAATTTTAACTGGAATCCCGCTATTACTATAAAATTACCTCAGAAAAGTTTCGATACAAATATACTTTACATTTTGTTGCTTGAAATTCCTAACAACGCCTTTGTTTTAAAATTCTAAAAAGCTTTTGTTAATATTTAAAAACTAAAGACCAGAATCAACTTGGAGCACTGCTTTTAAATCTATTAAAACACGCAAATGCAACATTTTAGATTGAAACTTTTAGCTTTGCACTCTTACTTAAACTTTGTTTCGTTTAATTGCATTACATGGCGACTAGCGTTTAGAATTTGTCTTTTCCTCTTTGTGTTAAAAACACCATCATCGTCTATTTGATTGTGACAATGGAATTTTACCCCCCTCCCCCCTCTCCCCTCCCTACTTTACTTACCAGTCAATCAATTAATATCAGGAATTATACCTGCGGTTTTTCTGACGTCATGTTTATAAGCTGCATGATTTAAAGGACGCTGATTGGTCGATTTGCGTTTAACAACAGAGTCAACACTGTTACCACCATTTCTTCTGTATTCTTGATCAAACGCCATGCTATAGGTTCTAAATTCGTCTAAAAATATAATTGTTAATTTTGTCATAAAAGAAATGAAATTATACTTCACAATGTACGTTACTGACCGTTCTTAAATTTCTCATTGTTTTTTCTATCTTCTCTTTATTTTCCTTTTTTAAAAATTATTATTTAACTAGAAGCTACTTTCTTTGTACTTTTTTTTCCCACTGAACTGTTTAATTCGATTCAGATTGGCCTATTGAAACGTATAAATCTTAAGAGCATGAACGAACATTTGTGTCGATGGCACTTTCAATCTAACACCTGTTCTCACCTGGAGTGTGCTTGAAAATAAACACACCGGCTCTTTCGCTTTCAATATTTGATCCTGTGTCGGAATCTTGGACCGAATGAGAAGAATATTCTTGGGGACAGTTGAGGATGTAAGAAGAGACATGCGGATTCGTCTCTTGTTTCCTGTTACACATGTGATACATTTCCATGTTTTTCTCTTATTTTCTGTTAACATCAGACCTTATTATTAGTGTTATACTTTTTTATCAGCATAGTTTTACAAAACTATTTCTGTAATCAAATGTTCTCTATCAAATACGTTACTAAGATTATCATTCAAGATGCCAATATACAGAGGTTCCAATTGAAAGTTACATATAAAGTTAAAGGTTGTAGGAAGTCCATTAGATATACTATTATCATTATAATTATCATTGTTATTAATTTCTTTCAATTAGATAGCCGCCTTTTTAAATAAATACGTGTGACCTTCTTTGCCACCAAATCTTACTCAACTTTCCATCCTTACAAGGTTGATAAATGAGTACCAGCTTCGGCTGGGAGCTAACCAGCGATGGATTAGTGTCCCGTCCAGAGGGAGTCAATGACTCTCATCCGCTTAACACTACAGAAACCGGAGATAAGCGCCGGCCTCATGGGCCACTAGGCTCGTAAAAGGATTTAGCTTAGCTATAGACGCTGTAATCTGCCTTGTTGCATAATACTTCATCTCGCACCAAGTAGAAAGCTGTTACTACAATACTAAAACACTGAATGATCTCTCTCAACTACATTTTTTGCTTTTATTTTACCATGAGATTACTTCTTGACCATCATAGTCAGACAAAAAAGATTAAACTTTTAGAGAAACATGATAGATCATGAAGTAAACTTTTAATCTTATTATCAATTTTATGTTTTAATCTACTTTACCATGTTTCTCAAGAAAATAAGTTTTAAACTATCGCTGTGATTTAAAAAACTCTCTATTATTCTTAATTGAGTTTGTAGTGTGGTTTTCCTTTTACTGTGTAGTAAATTCAATCCTGTTTATACACTGTATGAAAAACAGTAATATCACGTAATGGCGTAAGGCTCTCGTGATAGGCGTAATAGTTGTTGCGAAAAATGTTTTTAAACAAGTTGATGATACTCTCTGCTAAAAACAAACATAGGACTTCTTAAAAATCAGAGCAAAATAAAATACCAAAACTTACTTGCAGACCTTTAAGTCGTTTAAGGGTTAAGTGTTAAAATGACGATGTTTTTCTTAGGATGAGAGTGTAATAATGTTATTCCAAATCACTAGTACAATGTTTCTTAATATCGTGTTTACTAAAGCCAACACCGGTAACAACACAATGCTTTGATAATAACAAGAAAATAAAATGATAAAAAGTTGCCAATCATTTTGTGATATAATTGAAAAATGTTTTAAATTCAAATATTTCTTTTCAGAAAAAAAAGAGTGTATTTAAAAAAGTAAATTATATGCAATGCTTTTGGGCTAAAAGCAAAAAATGCTCACTCATTAAAAATTCGTATATATTGGGCAATGATTTGGTTCTCGCCATCAATCTGCGGTTGATATTAAGATATATTTCAGCGAATCAACTGCAAAAAATTCTTGTCTCCTAAATGTTTCGAAAAGAATTGCGAAAAACGAAAAAAATAGCCAATTCGAGAAACACCAAATTTTTAAGAATATTGTTTGTTTTTCCTATTTACATATACACGTTTCAATTAGCAAAAGTTAAAATCTGTTAAGGGTAAGGTTTCTGGAATAATCAATGTCATAAGAAAAAGCAAACGACAAAATAACACAAAAACAAGAATTTCAGTCGCACTATTTCAAGGGAAAAGCACTTATCAAAAAAGAAAATTTACTTTTTTTAATGTAAAGATTATGTTTGCACATATATTTGTTAATGCTCCTTTAGTTTGAATAGAGTAAAGTGTTAATGAAGTGAGTCATAAGGCGGGCAGAACTGTGACCAACAACTTAATATTTTACATAAAACCCATTAAAGTTTGTTTTGGAGAGTCTAATTGCATGATTAATCAGCAAAATCAACCTTCAACTTTCTATCTACAACATTGTTTGCTTCTAAACTTTTAAAAGCTTTCATTCTTTTTTTTTTTTTTTTTTGTTGAAGGATATCAGGACGACCAGGTAGTTATAATTGTCTGGGAACTCCAGATTCAGTAGCTCTCTTAAATTAGCAGAAAATTCTTCTTGTTTCTTCACATATGGGTCTATGTTATCACACAAAGTGATTTTATCAAGTTATCTAACATGTACGTCTGTTTTAAGCTTTTTAAAGTATTTCAACAGTAGAGATGTATTCTTAAGCGCCGCAACCATTTGGTGTTAGCTTCACACCGGACCGGATGTGGACTTGCTCCAAAAAATTACGTGGTTGATTGTAACCAAGTTTAATTAAAAATCGCTTTTTTTAAGCTTTATCGAATTTAGGACTTATTTCGACATTTATGTAACGACTCTTCAGAATTTCGGTTGGGGGTGTACCGCCGCACTTTGACAAACCTAACCGTGTTCTAGACTAGAAATGCCTTGATTTTGATACCCTGTTCTAAACTAGCAACCCCAATCCCAGAGGTCAGGCCTGTGAATCATGAAAAAATTCACGTACATCAAAACCCAGTCAAACCAATTCTCATATCCGGGAAGAATTGTTGCACCCTGTACTATACAGTTTGTAAATATTGCAAAATTTTAAACCCTGTTTTAAACAAATATTTCCGAGATTTATACACCCTGTTCTAAACTGGATGGTCTGAAAACCATACCCTGAACAGCGGCTCATACCCGTATAGTCAATATATGGGAGTATCTCCCCCAGGGGAGCAACAGACGAAGGGCTAACGCTCGAAACTTCAGCTTCACTTACGGTGATGATTTATCATTTCAATCTAGTGTTGATTATTAGGTATATTATTAAGAGCATCGCACGTGTGTAAAGTTCGCACCAGAGAAAAATAGTAAAACAGTCTTGGCGGCAAATAATACCAAAAAAAGGCTGAAATGAACGAAATTTAAATATGTCAATAAGCGTGTGAGTTTTAAATTAGCACGTATCGCTTGTTCCATTTCGCCTTCCACGGTTTACAATCATGTTGAAAAAGCTGATGCTTGTTTATCAAACAATAAAGGTTATCTGGCTAAAATTCAATGCATTTTCTTGATTTCAACTTAGTAAGATTAAAATATAAATTTTCTTAAAGACCAGTCAAAAGTTATGCATGGTATAGACAGTGCGAGTTTGAGAGAAAAAGTTCGTGGTCGATGTTGACTTTCTTTTCATTGAACTTAGCACTTGAGAAGATACAAAAAAACATGCCACGGAGATAAGTTGAAATCTGTACTATAAATGATCTACGAAACAACAGCCGCTGTGAGCATCCTATATTTTAGTTATTTAATATGATAAACTAAGAGATCGTGTTCAAAACTGTGATTTAAGGGGAAGTAATCCATACTGTACAGCCTTTACGTACATCTTGTTTCGGTTTCACTTAAACGGCACCATTTATCGTGAAATTTTGAGGAAAGCATCTTTATATATAGTAAAGGACTACAATTTTTTTGAAAAAAGAAAAGAATAAGATTTGTCGACCTACCTTATGATGACCAGTTGATACAAATCTTCAAATTACAGTAACATAATAGCAGCCTTCGACACACTGGTATGTCAGAATTAGCATATCACAAGTACTTTTACTAGAGCAATGAGCCAATCAAAAACGATACGCCGTAAAGCGTGTTGTTTTCCATGTAATATCGACGTTAATACACGTTTAATTTTCACAGTTCACACAAAATATTACCATTTATGGTGACTATGAGTCGATGAAAGAAGCCAGAAAACTTTGGTTCAACGAAGAAATAATTAACTTATTATTCATATTTCAATTTCAAACCTTTTTCCCTTTTAATGTTTATCTCTTTATATTTTACTCTACGAATTAAAAAGAGATTATTACATGTTAACAACTTGATATCGTTTTTGTTCACTCGTTTTTTGTATCATATCACGAATGAGCGATTACACAATTCAAAGTAGATGCAACAACATACAAACACGAAAAAGATCCATTGAAAATATCACCAATGTCTACAACTCGCGCAAAACGATCAAATTCAAAGTTAGTTTCAAGAAAGTTGAAAAAATTGAATTAGAAAGCACAAAGTAAACACTATTTGATACCCAATTTCAATTTAAAGATTAAAAAAAAACTAACAAATCTACCCTAAATGTGTAATAAATAGAGGCAAAATAATTTGCAATTGACAACTAAAGTATATCGCAAACCAACGCACACAGAAAGATATTTATCTTTTGACTCTCGTCATCCTATCGTGCACAAAAAGGCTGTTGTTAGATCTTTGACAGACAGAGCTAGAACTGTCCCATCGTCAAGTCAGGAGCGATCAAGAGAAATAAAGCATGTCATATCTACCCTGGAAGACAATGGTCATCCAAAACGTTTTATTATCGAGGCTAGCAAACCAAAAAAATCTTCAGAAGAAATCTCTGCTTCCACATCTGTGAACGATGAAAGCGGAAACAAATTTTGCTTGTAGCCTTATATCCAAGGAACTTCAGAACCCACCAAAAGAATACTCGAACATTTTGGTATCAAAGTTGCGTTAAAACCTCACCAGACCATTGGAAATCTGTTCCCAAAGCTGAAAGACCCTGTGCCAAAAGCTCAGATTCGTGCGCCAATCTATAAAATTCCTTGCGGAGGTTGTGAAAATGTTACATAGGTGAAACAAAAAGGCAGTTTGCAACAAGGGAGGGTGAACACAAAAAAACTGTTAAGAAATGTGAAACTAAAAAATCGGCACCGGCGGAACATTGCAAAGAAACGGGCCATCCAATCTCCTGGGGCTCCGCTGAAATCATACGCACGTGCCCAAGGTGGCATGAAAGGCGCGATTTGGAGGCCTGGGAAATAAATGTGTATGGGGAAAAGGCAATCAACCGGTACGATGGCTTACAACTACTGCATGAATATTTAAATTTAACTTTTATAGATAAGAACAATTGAATTTACATACGCTCTTGTATATAACTGTGTTTTATTTAACATTTTATTCGCTTCCCCTGAACAAGGTTGGTATTTCAACCGAAACGTCGGGAAATTTTAAACGTGCCTTTTAAATATTTTTAACCAGAGTAACTTACGTTTTTTAAACTATTTGGTTACAAAAAAAATTTTAAAACCAGAAGTTATTGGAGAATTTACCTATTTGCTCCATCATCTGGTAGTATACTGAGTGAGTTCATTGTTTGCCCTGTCTTCTCTCTCCATAATAGAGAGGCATTGTATGTACAGAGAGACTAATCCAATGTTGTGTAAATGAATGCAGGATTCGTAACTCAAAGTGACTGCTAACATTGTCAATTGTACGGGAAAAAGTTACAATATCCATTAGGCTTGGAAAAAATAATTTCAGTTTATAAAGAACAACTTGTTTTTAAAAAAAGTGCAATAAAACACGTTCGTCTCGTTGCCGGGAGGGAGCAGCCGGTAGCATTTCACTATGATCTTTTATTACAGTGTATATATTACATAAGGGCGGCATGGTTAACACAGTTGGTAAGATCAATGCCTTCCTACCACAAGGTACCAGGTTCGATTCCTCGGCTCTACCGAAAATTGAACATTTATGTGACCTTCTTTTCCGCCAAAACTTACTCAGCTTTCCATCATACGAGGTCGGTAAATGAGTACCAGCTTCGGCTCGGAGCTAACCTGCGGTGGATTAGTGTCCCGTCCAGAGGAAAGTCAGTGACACTCATCCGCTTAACACTACAGAAACCGGAGATAAGCGCCGGCTCCATGGGCCACTAGGCTCGTAAAATGATTTAGCTTAGCTTATATATTACATAATATTGAAAACTTTACCCTACTTTTCATTGAAAAGTTTAAAAAAAAATATTCAATTGCTTAGAAGAGAAGGAAAACACGTGATTGAGTCAACTCTAGATTGATATTTTAATAATCGCTGTAAAAAGAACAGATGGCCTATACGCTTGAAACGTTAGATAATTAAATCATTGTCTATACATGTTGTATCAGTTGACATTCTTACAAAAATTATTGTAATAAAAGCTATTCAAATGTGTTTACAACTACAATATTTGCATAATTTTGAGCTGAATTAGAAAAACTTTGCATGCTGACAGAAGGATTCATTCGGAAGTCTAATCGACAATCAAGAAAATTAAAAAACCGAGTGTTCAAATGCAAAAATTTTCCCAATTTCAAATGCAAAAATTAACACCGTTTCTTGTTTGTTTTCAAATTTGAAGTTGCTATGGAAGCATTACAAATGAATTATGTAATACATTGTTTTGTAGGAAAACTTGTTCGTATCAACATCCGGTCATTAACAGATGTCATTCATTACCCAGGAGCATTTTATCTGAAAGACTGAATGGTTTCTGCCTCTGAATAAATATACAGTTATGTTAAACACAAAAGTTAAAGTTCATCCACAAATTCAAAATGAGTGCGAAAGACTTTTATCAGTTGCGTCTTCAGCGACTGACTCCCTTTCGTTAAAGGCGCTTGACGCCAAATGCAAAGGAGCTACCAGTCTTTTTCAAAATCAAGGGCAAATGGAAAAGCCAAAATACAACAGTACTGAAAACATCAACGTTGTTGATGATTGCAGACCTAGAAGTGCATCAAGCAATGGGTCAAACATATGTGTTGAAAATATAGAAACAACAAAAAGCCTACCGGAATTAAATCGCGGCCGGCGAATTAACGAGAATATGGCTCCATACGAAAGGTTCTTGATCGAAGCTGAACGGGAGATAGCGCGGAATAGAAGAACATCGAGTGAAGACGCTCTAGAAAAAGAAACGAAAGATGACAGAGGCGATGAGGTTGATAAAAGCTTTTTCGATTCAAAGGATCAAGTTTCAAGATCGGTTAAAACAACTTCCCTTTCAAATGCTGACGATAAAACGATTAAAAGGTCTTATGGTAACGACGCGGAAAGAATGAGCGAAAAAGAACAAGACTTCTCTCTAAATAGCAACCGCTGGGAAAACAAGACTCCTTTTCTTCCACCACTAGATATCCCTTTGTCCGATGGGCGGAAAAACTTGATAAGTGAGTCACACTGCGTTAAGAACTCGCCAAATAGCAGAGCATGTTTAACAGCTGTTGAGTTAGTCTCAAACCTGTCCAGTAACACTGAAACATCGTTGATAGGAAGCAAAGACAAAAGAAAAGAGATCAAAGGATATGGATATAATAGCGTATACGGACTAACAAAAGAAGAAGCGGGGCCAATGGCAAATGAAAAAAGCAAAAAAGAAGATGAATGTATCGAAAAAGAAATAAAACCAACAGGAAAAAAATCAGTACAAAATCGTTGCTCTAGCAAACAAAATGAAGACGAGACAGGTAAGGAAAACAACTGCTCTTCGAGTAAAATGTTTGTAACCAACACCGTAGAAGATAACCATGTCATAGATGATATTTGTGTACAGCGTTCTAAGCCCCCGGTTGAGGTACCGTTAGTGAAACCAGCTGTCAAATGCAACTATTCATCTCCTCAGCCAGGGCAAGGATTAAAGAAATCTCCTGACCAAATCTTATTTGAATACTTCAAAAAATTAACAGCCTCCGATGATTTAGATGCCACGATAGATTTTGCTTATATTCAGTCCTTGCTGTCTATTGGAGCTAACATAAACACAGCCGATGAACACGGTGAAAGGATCCTTCACGAGGTGTCTGTCTCTTGGAGCGTGGATGCAGCACAGTTCTTTGTCAATCATGGTAAGTTTGGTGACACTGGTGATGATGTCAATTGCTAGAGTAAAGTTATGGTTGGGTTGGTGATGTTGAATGCGGTGCTTACCACGAGGATGATGATAAATTGTAAATGATGTTGATGTTGACAGTTGTGATGATGGTGAAAGTAGTATAGACATATATATATAAAGTGTTAACATTTTACCAATTTGATAGTTGATCGCTTAGCCAAGAGTTTATAATATTTCAAATATATTACTAAAACAAAGGTGCAATATTTATAAACAATGCTCATCAAAGACGTGTTACGTTAACAGTTCTTGCTTGAGGCGGTGTGTCATAAGTCACAAAACTATACGAAGTTTATCCAACGAAACAAAGATACTTGTCCATCGGTTAGTTGATAGCATCTGAAATCTTTATCGCAGGAGCCGATGTAAATATAAAAGACAATTTCGGCCGCAGTCCCCTTCATGTTGCAGCGGCAGCTGATTACGTTGAGATGATGACGTTTCTGATCACATGTGGAGCTGATGTTGGCGCCCAGACCAATGGTGAGCAACAAACACCGCTCCACTACGCAGCAAAACATGGCGCCGTGCATTGTGTCAAGTTTTTACTTGCCAATGGAGCGGATCTTGATTCTCGAGACTTTAAAGGCAGAACAGCTCTACAGGTAAAGCTACTACTACAACTACAACTATAACTACAGCTATTACTACAGGTACTACTATTGCTGGTATTTTTACAACAACTACCACCACTAATACAAATCTAACTACTACTACTACTACTACTACTACTACTACTACTACTACTACTACTACTACTGCTACTACTACTACTACTACTACTACTACTACTA
>JAOEHV020017373.1:5510-18513 GCA_025447995.2 Isaurus tuberculatus | reverse complement strand
CAAAGAAAACGGCTTAGATCGGCAGAGTCTCTCAATTTTCATTGCAGGACCGTCACGAGAGAGACTCTGCTAGCAGGAAAGGAAAAACCCTATTATTTGTGCAATAGTTAGTGAAAAGTGATTTTGGTCAGGGAAAAATAATTTTCTTTGAAGTTTTCCCTAAAGAAGGTAATAATATCTAAGTTTTTAGAAAAGTATATTCTAGAAAAAATTTTAAGATTTAAGGTATGCGGTTTAATAAATCTTAATTAGTTGATACCTTGATAAAATCTTTTAAAACACTTATCCAACATGTCACAGAATAATTTAGCTTTGATTAAATATTGCTTTATCTATAACATTCTTTTTATTCGTAATTATTTTAAAACCTAAAAAAATATTTTTTTCTTTTCACTCTAACTTAATAGTTTGTTCTTAAAATAGTTTCTAATATAAGCGTACTGCGTTATTATGTGTTTAACCCATGGAGTCATTTCCTCCATGTCTGCATACACCCCGTACTTGTGTGGCAGCCCACATTCATGGCCCCAAGAAACAACACCCGTCAGATACCATAGACCTTGATCTTTACAGGACAGCGGGCCACCGCTATCATACTGACATGCGTCAACTCCGCCTTTCTCAAAGCCTGCGCAAAGTGCTCTTGCGTGAATGTTTCCTCCAAATGAGGACTCATGGTTGCAAACTGATTCAGAAACAATGCGCACTTTCGCCTCCCTCAATATATCCGGTTTAGGCCCTCTGAACTGGGTATGGCCCCACCCTGTCACAAAGCATTCTTTTCCTTCCCGAAACCTCTTCCCATCAGGCAAAAGGCAAATAGGATACACAAACTTGTCGAGTCTTGCTGCATGAGTGAGTCGTAATACCGCTGAAAGAAAAAACAGGGACGTTTAATGATATTTTCTACTATATTCTTGGAAGAATGGCAACAGAATTGAAAAGAGTTTGCAAAACAAAAAACATTACGGGTACGAAATAAGGCACTGACATACTAAATAAAATATCGAGATACATGAGACTGTTCGTATACTACTGAGGAATTATGCTTAGTTAGCAAAGCAAGAAGTTTTCCTTGCATATTCAACCGATCATTTAGAGCAGCTAGAAAGAAACTTGTTTGTCATAAGCTAAAGAAGGATACGGTACCCACCCCTCCCTAACCTTATACTGGATTAACCATTTGTTTCGGTCTTTTTTTCGCAACACCGTTAGAAGACAGTGACGTTAAGCCATTGATCTTTCTCACTCTCCTATGTATCAGGATACTTAAAAACCCATATACCCTTATCGATAAAAGCAATGCGGCATTACGCGGTGTTGTGGTCTGTCCATGGTCGAAAAGGGCATTTATCCTTAGGATAATATATTCATGCACTGAAAAGGTCCCGTAGGTCAATATTTATATGTAAATCTGTAAATATTGCCTGATGCAGACCTGTCCCAAACCCCTGATAAATATTGAAAAACCAAGCACTAAAGCCTTTAGCTGCCATTTGGGTTTTAAAAAACCCAACCAAACCAGCTATTAGCAATTTTTATTTCTGTTTTCTCAAATTTACTGCTTTATTCTTTAGTGCTTAACATTTGATTAGGATTATCTCTGAGCTTTTATTAAGGGGCTTTAAAACAAACGAGAGTTTATCGCAAGAGCATACCAACCAAACACTAACCGATATCATAATCTGGTGGATTGGCTTCGACGGTTTCTGCAGTCACAACAGTCGATGAGTTCTTGTACAAAGGATGAGTGATAATATGCTCCACTCTAATCGTTTGCTCATACACATCTTTTTTGCCCAGGTGATGTTCACCAAGTGACACTGTCCAGTATTGAGGGTTTTTAGTCAGTCCTTTCCCTTGAAAATCAGCCAGACAATCAGTTAATCACTTAATCAATCGATCAATTAATTATCGATCATTCAATCAGTCAGTCAGTCAATCGGTCAGTCAGTCAGTCACTCAATCAATCAATCGACAATATAACTACGATATAACAAACAAGCATAATTTTTTGTTTTAAGCACGTCCAATAAAAAAGAAGCGGAAATAGCACACAACTGCCAGTTCAACTACTTTCAACTGCTAAAAGGGCACTAAGCCAAGATTTTTTATAATTTTATCTTTAGATTTAAGGAGCAAGTGCTGCCGCCAATGTTGACTTAGCGTCCATATCACTTGTTGCAAATAATTAGATAATGTTTGGATTTGTGCACATAAATATCTTGATTTCTTTAGCATTGTTTTGATACTCCAAACTAACATTTGAGACGTTTGAAAAGAAGTATGTACCTCCAGAAGCACCATTGCAGCCTTATTTTTGCAAAATTATTTCCTACCAATAAAGCAATGAGCTGCAGACACAATCCATCTTGGTGCTACAAGTGAGCCCCCACACATCTGCTCTCCTTTGAGTAGCAGTGCAACTTGCCATGGCCATGCACCCTCGGCACTCTTCTCTCCACCCACAATGCGTTTTGCGTCACTGCTGAGAGTCTCAAAATCACGTGCCCGAATGCCACAGAATGGAATATCTGTATAAACAACATGCTTCAACATTTAATATGGCAAACTTACAAGTCTGTGAATCACGTTTTCTCGTTAAACGGTATTTTTATTATGCGATTAAGTATGTGATCACTCAACAACGCCATTTTAGGTACAAGAATGCACTGTTAGCCAACGATTTGTCTCTTTAATCAAATAACAACGAAATTACTTCCTTTTTCTTAACGTCGCATCTAGATAAGAATTAATAAAAAAAATAAAAACAGCGAAAGTTTTAGCTAATAACGAAAATGTCATACGCTGTAATCTAAAAACAAACATAAAAATATTCATAACGATTTTTTCAAAGAAATGAAGATTTTTTGAAATGAAGATTAACGCAGAAATTCGACGTTTCGCAGTCTTCATTTAAACATTCAAGCTGATTCACTAAGAGCCAAGGTTTTTGTTTGAGATTTTATTTTTGTAATCAGCAAGCTTTTGTTTATATTCAAATTAGTTCAACTTTATTGTATTTAAGAAATGTCATTTATAAATAAATTATTCCTGAAAATGCGGTCGTGAAGACTGCGAAACGTCGAATTTCTGCGTTAATCTTCATTTCAAAATAAAAATATTCTCAGCCTAAAATTGGCAGAAATTTAAGAGAACCAATGTTTCTATAAAAATAGTGTATACCATTTACCTAACACCCGCCTCATGCTGTGACGGGCAAATCGTCCTGTTCGAGAAGCTTTGCTTTCAAGACTTACACTCGAAGTTATCAGCATCGACAGCAGCGTCAAACAATTCACGGGCGGAGTCATGATTTAGAGATGCTTACACCTGCAATGAATCAAGAATCCACGTTAATGTTGTGGAAATTTTTAAAAGCCGAAAGGTCTCAGAAAGGTTCAGGCTCATGAATAAATTCAAAAAAGTTTCATGCAAAAACTGTACTAAAAATTGTATATGATCTTTTCATTATAACCATAAAGTATTTTGATACTTTAAAAAAGATTCACGTCTTTTCACAACTGACAATTTCATGGCAAGCTCGTACTCAGGGCCCTTTCCTTTTTCCTCGCTCGAGTTTTTGTAGCTGTTAGTACATCTGCCTTGACAGATTATCAATTCAATTACGCAACTGAAAATAAAATAGTTGAGCCCAAAAGCTTAATGGACTGCTGATTAAAACAAGGCAACAGCTGCTTGGCTTAATAACACTGGAAACATAATTGGTTTACATTAACAAGGAATAAAAATGGACATATTTGATTAGCCAATCAAATCGTCGGGTGCAAGATTTTTTATTTGAAACTCAAACAACCATAAAGTCTTTGTACCAATGTCAATACATTATTCACGCTTGAATATTTTTCAATTTTTCAGTGATGCTGTATTTCAATTGGATGTTTTACCTGTTACTTAGGTATAATATGCGGCAGCGAACAAAAAAATAACCATCTTTCCATAAATTGTGTAATAAGACAGATGTTGTTCTTTGTTGCTCTTTAAACCTTTTCCTACATTATCATAATATTCAAAGAGTTTTTTTTCTAGTATATAGTATGCATTTCGACTTTTTTAGTTTTTTAAATTATTTTGATAATAACTAGGTGACTAAAATCTTTAAAACAACAGCAAGAAAAGAGCAGAGTCAGCAAAGTTTTGCCGATATGTTATGCATTGAACAAGCGACACTCCAATCGATGTGGTTGGTTTGTATATTCGACACACTCATCAGCTCAATAAACCGCAAAAAAAATCATTTTACTATCTGCTCAACAGATTTTGCTTCTTAACGCTTTTATTTTACAGTATCTTTTAATTTGTGAATTTATGATAAACGCTGTGAGGGTTTAACTATAAGGGCGGTTTGGTAGGTCTTTGTAACAGCTTTCGAATCCTTTGTATAGAAAAACACGCTTTTTACTACAATCTATGCATAATTTGATCTTGAATTCCCGGCCCCGAAAGTGACTTTGAGGGGAAAAAAAAATAGACATAAATAGATAGAAGGTTAACCATCTCAAAATGATAACTTGCTCAATTTAACCATAATAAGTACAAAACTATACAGTATCTATGTTTCGATTTTACTGATGTTTTAAATTTTCGAAAGCAGTGTTTTAAAATTCGATTTTTATCATTTCTTAATTTTTAAAGTACATCTTTGTTTCTTATGTGGTAATTTTTCTGTATAAATTAAAGGCCACACTTGTGCTTCCGTTTAAAACTGAAATTTTGTTTTTAACTGTCGAAGATAATTATCCTTGTAGATCAAATGGTCAACGCATATGTAGCTCGGCAATTCTATAATTTCAAGTCTCAAAAGCCAGGCCAAAATTTTGGGTTCATTAAGATAACTCAGCTGAGGATCTAATTTTATTTCGTTTTTAGAGAAATCAACAGCCGGTGACAAAGTTCTCTTTGCTTCTGTCATAAAAACAAAACACAAGAAAACACAGCTAACATATCCGTCTACTTTACTCGTCGCCTTTAGCTTTGATGAAAAAAAAAACCGCGGAACTTCAAACAGTCAGTTTTGATGAGCAGTGTTTTTAACCTAAGAGGCTAAGAGAATCTTACCTTCTGAAGGAATTTCAAGAAACTCTTGCTGCCGAGCTAAAAATGTATATCTTCCTTCTGCATGGCTTGATGTTCATCCGGGATATTTAATCTTGGAGCAGCTGCCAGACAAACTTGCATTTTGCATTAAAATAACTTATCTTAAAGTGAACAAAACAGGTACAAAGTCAATTCTATTACGATGGCCTTAGCAACATAACATCTATGTTTTTTATTGAGAAAACTTTGTTTTTAATGACTTACCGACTTGATGTATTTTTGTTAAAAAAGAGAAATTATATAAAAGGAGGCTGCAATCGCTAACGAACTGAGTAAAATTAACCGAGTAACAGAGCTGGCCGGCAGACTTTTCAATCTACCATAGTATCTCATTATAAAGTACGATGATGCTGCTGTAGATAATGACCAGTAAAGCGTGTGATAATTGGCCTTATTACCCATATTCAGATTACTTACTTCAAGTACTTGATATAAGCTAGCATGCACGCATGTACTATCTATACTCATGATTATAATTCTAGCCACATCCCACAAACATTACGCTTTTTTCCCCTTAGACAGTGCATTGCATTGCACTTAATACGTTTTTTCAGATTCTGGTCTCCTATCTTTTTAGTAATGCACTCATGATGGTTTTTACACCGGCGGGGCTTGAAGACTGGCGTTGATTTTTTTTTGATATTTTTGTTATAATTCACACTCTAGGGAAGGAAAATTTGGTCGAAGTTGGTTAAATACCTTACAAATTTTCCACAACTTAAGGACCTTAATCTTATTATCAAATAATTTTCTTGTTTTAGGTCTTCCTTTTATTTTTCTATACGTATATATTTGTAAACTCCCAGATACATAAACCTTTCCATATACTCCATTAATTAAATAAAACACTTCAAAACCTAATTACATCAAAACCTAAATATTTAAAAGAAAATTGCTTCAAAAAACCCTTTTATTGAAAAAAAGAAAAAAAAATTAGTATTCATAAAAGAAGAAGGTATCAGCCTTTATATTTTCTTTAATTCTACTGTTGTTTAATTATCTTGTTGCTCGGACTAAGAGCTAACGCGCCAAACGGCAGTTTCTACTCTACTTACGGCGATTATTTAACACTTCAACCAAGACAGGCTATTGAGATGACTAATGGTAGGAAGGAGTTATTTTAAATACTCCGTTTGCTTTTGCTTTGCTTGATTTTTTTATTTGCGCATTTTCTTTTGCAGGATTCTTCGTTTTCCCATCCTTAATTACTTTTCTAAAAGTTCATTCCCAAGTCAGTTTATAACTTATGCAATGACGTCATATTATCAAAGACTTTTTATTGCTAACAACTTTAAAATACTGAATTAACAAAGTTACAACAAGTTACGACAAAGTTAATTAAAGTTTATTGACTTTGACGTCAATTTTTTCTATAAGAGACAAAGAGTTTGCAACCCAAGCGAAATGGCATATAATATTTCATTTGTAAATAGAGACAATAAAGAGCGAAAGTTAACGCAACAATGTTATAATAGTAATAATAATATTAATGAATGAAACTGGTAAACATAACTTTAATAAACACTTTGTTTAGTTTCTAAACCCATTGCAAATAAAAGCAATAAATATGATAACGGTTTTATGCATAATGAAAAATGTTTTCCTAAAAGTAAGGTCTCTTAAGTTAAATACATTTTTAAAATTAAGTACAAATATCTAGCTAATCACGCTATTGATTAAGGGTATTAATACACGCGATAGAACAGCAAGCAAAATCTACATCAGTGAATAACTGCCATATCAGTAAGGTTACGTTGTCCAATAGAAAACCCCGATACATATTATATTACCTAATTACATTGCAATAACATCAAAATGTCAAACTGTTGTTGGTTCTTCTCAAAGAATGAAAGCAAGGTCTCAAATAACACTATAATAATTATACTATAAACAAAAAGTAGTACAAATAATGAAAACTTTCTGACGAGGAAGCTTTCATTCATTCATTCACTTATTTTGCCATAAACCACATGAAGATTTACAATTATCAAGAGAAAAAAGAAAAGAAAAAAAAAGAACATATAATGTAACATAATATAGATGAACTAACTTAATTATATTAGAAGTGTTTGAAATGGCTATGGAAAGGAAGCCAAAATAGAAGCCGGGGGCTTATGGACTATAGACTTCCTAAGAAATATAGCCGGAGTATACAATGTGAGTTAAGGGTACAAATAAGCTAAGCTTGTTTGTTAACAATGAGTTCCATCTGGTTCTGGAAAAAAGTATGAGCTTAGATTCTTGTACTAAACGAAGAAAACATGGTTTTGGATAAAAAAAGAAAGGAAACAAACAATTGCACGAGAACTAAAGCACAATACATATAAACAAAAAGGTAGAAAAAGTAGCAAATTTTAATTTGAAAATGAAAATTAGCTTTTAGTTTCTAATGAAAACCCTTCATCGTGGAATTCATGGTAGGAAAAATGCTTTCAGTCTTAGTTTGAGAAATAGAAGTAGAAATTTGTAATAATTGTCCAGAGAGTAAAAAACGTAGGTCCCTGAAAAATATGGCAGCAGACCATCTAATGTTAGTTGTGAAGTATATATATTATACAATGTAAAATAATTTTGTATTCCTCATTTAGTCGGAAGATGACGTTTAAATTTTTTTTTAAGTTTTTTTAAATATAAATCGATGTAGTCAAAAAAGTAAGTCTATTGGTCAAGTAAGAAATGAAAATTTGTATTATCTCTCCGTACATTACCTCCATAAAAAATTGTGCCGTAAAAAATATGAAAACTCAAAATCATAAACTTGTTTTTATTCGCTTCCTTTCTGTGTAATTTGTATTCGCTAGCCGACTAAATTCCTAGTTATCAATTTCTCAAGTTGTATTTTAAAGTTTTTATCTAGTTACTACAATTTTTGTGGTAATAAATTGAAGCATTGATTGATAGGGGAAATAAAAATTTTATCAATTGGTGAAATAAAAAATATTGATTGATAATTTATAAAAAATAATTCGAATAAATATATTTTTAAAAAAACTTTATAGCAGTGCTATAGAAAGCCAAGGAATTTTTTTTAAAAAATTCATAGATTTAATGGTTACCATAATTTTTCACTTTTTTATAGTTTCATGTTCGAAAATCATAAAAAAATCATAAGTGTATACATCTAGCTAATCTTCCCAATAAATTAAATTGTTACAGTACAATAAAAAGGTTCAAAATGTTCCAATGTTTCTTGTAACGAACAAATAGCTGAAGCTTTGTTTGATGCTTTCGCTCAATCCTGAAAAAACTTAAGTCTTTATTTGTAAATCTGCGCATGTCTTTTTTAAAATGATAAAACACAGTTGCTCTGACGAAGGACTAAGCCCACACAACGTTAGCCTCCTATTGAACTTATGGCGAATGATAGAATAATTTCAACCTAGAGTTGATGAATTCAAGTGTTTCACCTACGCGCCTGTGTTAAATAAAACTATTCAGCAAGTATGACAAAAAAGGAATACATTTAAGTTTCTTGAAATATTTGGAATCTAGCTGATAATATTTATAAACAAATATTTCAAAAACATGCACTCATGCATGAGCAACAAAATAGCGCACTACTGAGTATTGGCTATTTTAAAAAAAACTTATTGAAAAATGTTCTTAAGGGATATCGGTTCAACTTTCATTATACATTATACTAAGATTCGAATTTAAGAAAATGAAATGTCTTTTCAGACGAGATCAAACCGGCGAGGAGTACATTACTAAATGTGCAAATTTCTTGTTCACTTTGATGGTAGGAGAATGTTCTTCTATGACAAACGTGTCAACACTGTCGTCCGTTTTTGAAGCTCGTGCTTGTACAAGTCGAGATTGCTGCGATGGGATGTCATTTTCAATGGCGTTATTAACTTTTGCATTACTGGAAGGCTCGGGGTCTCGATAGCCTCGCCCATTACAAGCTTCACAAACGACTCCATTTTCTCCTTTCTTATGAAACATATTTTTAATGGCTGCGAATAGAGGCAAGAGAGAACCCCTTTTACCCTCTGGTCCCATCACTGCTAGCAAGGTGGTGAACACAAGTAAAGCGTAGACAATAGAGAGTCCTATCGTGCAGAACATAAAAAGGCCAAACTGAAAAAAGAACACGATCTTTGCGGCCAACATAAATACGGAGGCACCCAAAGTTGTACACGCGCCAGAAAGCACAGATACACCTACATTGGTTAACATGTCTCGTACTTTTTCAAGTCTTGTTTGTTGTTCTGACCTAAAAATGCAAAGCAAATGATGTCAATGCTCCTTTTTTTTCGAATAAAAAAAGAACTTGATGCTAAATTTGTTTTTCAAATTTCAAGAACATACATGAAGATGACTAAAGAAAAAGAAAAGACTTTTATTTCGTACAGTTCAAAAAATTCAAAATTCAAAATAGTATTTCTTGGCTAATAATTGTCAGTGCAAAAAAATTTAATCAGTAATCAGAAATGCTTCGCCAGGTCAAAGGTCAACATTAGTGCAAGTAACTACAAATTCGAAGTTGAATGAAAATTTGTAGTCGAGAAAAATTGGCTCGAAGAGGAAAAGTGAACTTGTTATTGGTTATAGGTAAGTTTTAAAACTCACCGCACGTAACCGTCGGCAAGGTGAACGACATAATCCACTGCTAGTCCCACTACCAACGTGAGATTTAGACTTTCAAGCACCCCTAGTTTCCAGCCCACCATTGGAAGAATACCGACCACACCCACCGCAATGGCTGCAATTGTGGCTCCGGCAAGCAGTCCCACAATCCAATTCGTTGTCATGACAATGAGTATTGGGATAGCTAGGCCCAGTCCTAGCATAATGCCCCGGACAGCATTGGAGGCCAAAACCTGTTATAGGTAATAACAGCAATGATAAAGAGTGATTACAAAGGTCGTTGGTTTGATTACAACCATCATGCGCAAGCGCTAGTGGCTAATCTACCGGCGCTAATCTCCGGTTTCTGTGGAGTTAAGCAAATGAGAGTCTTTAACTACAACTGGAAGGCACACTTATTCATATCGGGTTAACTCCGAGAGAAAGTTTGTACTCATTAACCGACCTCGTAAAAGATTGGAAGCTGAATTAGCTAAGGCGAAAAATAAGATCATACAAATGACCAAACCTTGGTATAGTTATGAATCGAACCCGGGACATTACGTTTGAAACCAGATATTTTACCAACTGCACTGCTGCGCAAACTGATAAGCCACCTACTGATACCTTCAATTCTTCTCGGATAAGGACGTTAAACCGTAGGTCCAGTCTCTCGACCCTCTATCGGGGGACTTAAAATGACCCACGCACTTGTCGATAAGAGTAGGGTAGCCGATCCCGGTGTTGTGGTCTGTCTCTTCTTCTGAGGGCATTTCTTGTTGATAATATATGTGAGCCGCTCTAGCGGACAATCTAAGACCCTCAACTGTTAAAACCTTGTAATCACTTGTGAAGGGCTTAGAGCAGTATTGTATAAGCGCTATGCGGTCTAACCTGCTGAACTTTCAACCAGTGCCACGCGTTATGTCTGCTCGTTGTCGCCTGAAACCCGTTCTTACAAGAAGCAGGCATATTTCGAATCTGTGGAGTGCAAAAGAAAATCTTCATTTAAATAATGGTTTTATGAATAAGGCTAGCATACGGTTAGGCTTATGACGTAATGAAAGGTTTTCTTGCCTATGTACGCAGTTTAAGTAGATGTGAAAGAGATACCTCACCTTTTGTGCCACGAAGTTCTCCCAAGAGTCATATATGCGCAGACCTTCCACGTAGCCAAGCTTATTACCCACCAGCGTTGTGTTGACCAACACGGACGCGAAGATCAGATGGTTACCATATTTGTTACCTGACGGAATAACAGTCCAACAGACAGAAAGACAGGCAGATAGATCGATAGATTGATTAAGAAACAGGTATTAATAAATAGATTGGAATATAGAAGGAAAGATAAGTAGATGGACGGTATGTTACCTTGAAAGCTAAGTTCTTGTCTCGGATCTGTAACATCAACTGACCCGCCCAGGAGCTTCCCATATGTAACGTAATTGTAACTTGAATAAGACCGATTGCCTTCAGTGAGCCAGTAACCAAGAGCCGCTTCAAAGAATCGGTAGTATGAGTCCGTTACTCTAGAGACGTTGAATATGCCGGGATTGTAGCGCATGAGAGTCTTTACTTTCTCACTGTTTAGTGGAATACTAAAGTCTGTACCGTTTGGATACTTGCTCTTCTTTGCTTCTCTCTGAGATAATAAGCATAATGATTTACTCTAATAGTAACAGTGAATTAATGCAAGTAAATAATGATTTACTTTAATAGAGAATGAATTGGGTGTCAGGTTCGCCAAGTGGTTATCATCCACGCCTCCCGCCACTACGGACCCGAGTTCGAATCCTGGGGTTCGCATGTGGGCTGAGATTTGTCGATCTCAATTTGACTCCGAGGGGTTTTTCTCCGGGATCTCCGGTTTTCCTCCCTCCTTAGAATCGACTTTCACGCCAAAATCTGTGCCGTCGACCGCTTAAACATCACCCTCCGGCTAGGGGGATTGGGAAACCACTCCCTGCTCGTACCGACGTTAAATAAAGTATTTATTATTATTATTTTTATTAATGCAATTCCTCATTCGGATTAGCTGCACCACTGCACTATAAACTTTTTTTTCAATAAAGCGTTATCATTTGTTCTCATATAGCCGCCATGTTGGTGTATCCTCTTAAAAAGAATTTTTGTCATTTGCATGAAAACACTCCATAAGTTTCTAACCTTCCTTATGCAATTCTATTTACCAAGTTGTAATTTAGTGATACTAAAAGACTCTTGAGTAGCTTTGTATATCTCAAGTTTTCAAACACTCTTGAGCTGAATTGATAAGTCCTTTGACGGACGAAACGGTATAAAGGTCTCGGAATAGGATATGACGCCCCATCGCTGTCTGATAATTCCGTAGAAGTTCTGTTTTGCTGAGAACTCGGTTTGAAAACACGCTTCCATTGCTCCTTTTGTCTTTTCTTAACTTGAACATTGCTTTACATTGTGCATTACTCGTTCTTCCGAGTTTTAATACTTTACAAGAAAAATGCAAACCGTCTTCTCCGGATAAACTATGCTTTCAACTGAATAATATTGACTTTCAACACTTGATATTGTCTTGTCACATGATAAAAGTATAATTAGACTGGGTATAAGGATTGTGAAATAATAGTTAGATATATACAGTTAATTCTAAAGTTTTGTAGTAACATTATACTAAAATTATTATTATGGATCATACACCACTATTGTATAATAATTAAAGCCTTTTTATGCCACTAATCTTTAAAGGTTAAATCCTTACGAAATTTTCCAAATCCTATAAACACTAACCTTTAAGAACTGAGTCATTTCATCAACGAAGCACTGTACTTGCAGCTCTCCCGTGACAGAGTCACGGCGGATTCTTAATTTTTCTGCTTCAGTTTCTGGAAGATTTTTTAGCTCTTTGCAAAACGTCTGTGTAAAAGATATAAAATTACTGGAATACACAAAAATTTCTACTTGATAAAAGATAAAAGTCTGTTCGAAATAAAAACTAGACAAATTACAACCTTAACTGTCTGTATAGTCATGGGAATGGCAACAATGTTGTTAGTGTCGATTTAATGGTAATGTTATTGGTTATGGTAATATTATTGGTTATGGTAATGTTATTGGTTATGGTAATATTATTGGTTATGGTAATGTTGTTGGTTATGGTAATGTTATTGGTTATGGTAATGTTGTTGGTTATGGTAAAGTTATTGGTTATGGTAATATTATTGGTTATGGTAATGTTATTGGTTATGGTAATGTTGTTGGTTATGGTAATGTTATTGGTTATGGTAATATTATTGGTTATGGTAATGTTATTGGTTATGGTAATATTATTGGTTATGGT
>JAOEHV020017285.1:0-18527 GCA_025447995.2 Isaurus tuberculatus | reverse complement strand
GGGAGTTAGGGGGTTAGGGGGTGAGGGGGTATTATAGAACTGTGTCCCTATTTTTTTCCATCAACAACAGCAATCATAATTTGGTTGTTTGCAGGTACTTGTACATATGGCTAACTTTAAAGTGCTTCGTGTCACTTCAACATGTTAATTCGAAAAATTTATTTAAACTCGAGCAAAGTATTATTATTGTTAAGATTCTGAACGGGGCTAACTTGCGATGGATTACATTAAACCAAGCATATGAGAACCTGTTCGGCTAGAATTTCCAGTTTTTGTTTCATTAATTTAAGTCAACACTATAAATACATGAAGCAAAGAAAAAATGTTTTAATATATATTAAAATGAACCTGGAAAACATCCCATTCAGATAAATATATGACTGCAGTTGTTATAGATTACATTTGGCGTATCTAAAAAAAACATAGGGTTGGTATCGGTGCATATAAAGTCTAATTTTTTATTAAGTTTGTACTTAATTTGTTTTTTATTTACTTTCAAGTGCTAGATACAACACATAAGTGCTACTTATATTTCAGCTTGTCTTGTTCAGCTGTTCTCAATAATAATTTCAACAACAAATTGTCTTACCTGTTTTATCAACGAATAATCCACTCGAAGAAGCTGCCTCACTTTGATGTCCTGCTCCGTTAGCTGCCATTACAGACACATAATAAATGTCTTTATGCTTAAGACTCAAACTTGTTGTACTGTACTGAGTTGTGTTACCAACCGATGTAAATGACATCGTGTTACATCTACCTGGAGCAGTGCCAACGCAGATGAAATACTTTGTAATACCGCTTTCTATGTCTGAGAATTTCTCCCACTTGACCGATATCCGAGATTGAGTGAAATACTGCTTTTCGTTGTCTCTAATGACGGATGGACTGGTGAGGGAAACCTCACCCATGATAGGAGGGGACAAGTCGAAAATGAATCCATCTGAAATCGACACGGTAGACAGCTTCACACCATTAGTAGCTTTCACCTGAACACAATGGAAAGAGCTCAACAATTTAATTTTCGTTTGTCAATGTCGTTCTCGTGCTCGTTGCTGTTACTTTGTTTTTGTCGTTGTCGTTGTAGTTGCCGTTGCCATTGCCGTCGACTTGTCGGTGTCGTTGAAACTTTAGTTCTCGTTGTCTTTGTCGTTGTTCGTTGTTGTATTTATTAATATAGGAGCTGTTGTTATCTTAAGAAAAATAAACGTGCATGTTGACAACACAAAGAAGTTAACGTTACACAAAATTAACGCAAATTTTCCATAAAATTTGGCTTGCATATATCAAATTAACGCGAAATTCCCGCAAACAATGCGCGAATAACTTTTTTATCACAATTTTGTCGCATGGCTATGGGGTGTTTTTGGTATCGAAATAAAGGTGCTGTGAAAAATGAAAGTGCATCGTAATTAGTTTCCTGAAGGTATTTAAGCTTGTTCCGATATGGTGTGATGAGTCACTTTATTCACCAATTCTTGTTTCAGAATCTAGCATTGATTCCCCAGTGTAGCTCGCCAAGGAAAGGGGACCTTGTCGGCGAGGAAAGATAAAAAAGAAAATGATGAAGGGGACTGGCAAGGAGGGAACCCCCCCCCCCCTTCTCTTTTTTCTCTATGTTTTTTTTTTGGTTTTTTCCCACCGTATCCCTATCGTTTTAACGCTTGCTTCCCAGGTCAATTGGGATTTAGTACGAAAGGAAACAATGGTTACCAATGGTAATGAAATTATAGATTTTTTAATAGTGTAAAAACGGCTTTCCACTTATCTTTATACTATTAAATTTTCGGCTATAAAACGAGAAGGACCAACTCCGTTATAAAAAGATGATAGGGAAACGGATACTTGTAGATTTTCAGAGATCATACCTTCATCACGTATTTCATGCCTTCTTGCAAGTCGAGGTTTGAAAAACAAATGACAGAAGTATTTCGAATTTCCACGAACTCCTGGAGACAGCTGTTAGAGTCAAAAGCTGAACATACGGCCACCTCTTGCTTTGTTATACCGCTCTCATCGTCGGCTGGTGTTAACCATGAACCACAGAAGTATTTGCGCGATATATAATCCGCGTCCCTCGAGCTTGTGTTTTTATTTAAATCAAAAACCTGTTGAAACAAGGAAATTTTGATAGTGACAACCAATATTCAAGAAATGACAAAAAGATGTATGACAGTTAGAGTGAAAGGACGAATGTTCAAAGAGGTCTAAGTTGTTTAGTATTATATTCAACTATCCAGACAAAATGGCACAAAAAAACGAAGTGGGGGGTGGGGGGCGGGGAAGTATATTAGGTACCTGCGCCGATTTCAGATAGCCACAACTTTTGTAGTATTTGGGTAATTTCCAACAAACACATGACTTTTTTCTAAAATATATGGGAGGTATAGAGTATAATTTTGCGATCGGGGTATCTGTTGTTGCAGTGTTAACGGGTTTCTGGAGCTGTTCCGTGAAATTTTTATTACTGTCAAAAATTCAAATGAAAAGCAAAAGGTTTGTCAGATACCGTATTTTCTCTATTAAGCCCCCCCCCCCCGGGGGAGGTTATTGTTTGCAAGAACTTTAGAAGGGGGGCTTATTAGAGAGGGGGAAGGGGCTTAATAAATTCAATAGAATATCATTGGCGTAACTCTCAATATTTTTCATTCATCCATCTTCCGCACACGTTAGAAGAGTGACAGTTTTCAGTTTCTATAATAGGGAGGGGGGATCTTAATATATTTCTGGCTTCAAAAAAAGGGGGGCTTATTGGAGAGGGGAGCTGATTAGAGAGGGGGGGGGTGGCTTAATAGAGAAATTACGTTACGGTAAAAAGAGGCTCAAAGTGATTTACAGTGAGGATGGTCGAGTGGCCAGAAATCGTGCCTCTGTGACCCCGCTTTGTATGTAGCTGTGTGGTTCGGCTTATCTCAATCTGACTCGGAGGGTTATTCTCGGGACATTTCCAAAATAATTAGCCTTTACGCTTAGATCTGAGCCCATGTTGTGATTAGTAAAATGATCTTAGTTAAACAGTTAGAAGAATCAAGAAAAAAATAGTAATAATATCAATACTATAGTTATTATAACTAATTGTATTAATATGAACTTGCCTTTGTTACTAACGGGGGAGTTGTGTCGATAGTTATGCCGTCAGAATATTCCTGGGACTTGACACCAGCGCCGTTGACAGCAGTCACAGTAATATATACCACAAGTCCAGAAGACATGGTTGGGGACATCACTTTTTGTGTTTGGAGACTAGTACCCACGTCCGTTTGTGGCACAACATCACACACACCCTTTTGAGTCCCTGCACACCATAAATACTTTATGATATCAGACTCAGCGTCTGTAAACTCGTCCCAGTTCACATGAATGACTGAATTGTCCCACTGGACGTCGATATCATGAAATGTCTCACCGTCTCTTACCTCACCCCCCACAGGTGGAGTAGCATCAATTGTCACATCTTCTGAGGAAGAAACAGCAAAGAGTCCAACACCATTGGTTGCTTTCACTGTCAAATGATATGTACCTGTGTGGTTTAAGTTAATTCCGGTAATTTCAGCTTGCAAACTTTTTCCAAAACTTTGAAACTTTTTCATGTCACAAAAATCTTGCTTTGTCCCAACGCAAACCTGGTACTCTGTTATACCACTCTCGGGATCTAAAAATGGCATCCATTTGGCTGAAATCACGGTAGTTGAAGATTGAAACTGGGAGCGACTTTTAAGGAAAACTTGTTGAGGTACTGGAGCAGAGCTGTCCATCACAAACACGTTGGATATAATTTCTCTATATAAGGCAACCTTATTTACAGCTTTGACTACAATGACGTAAAATACGCCAGGCGTTAAGGCAAGTTCCGTGAGGTTTAAAGTGGTCCTGAGGCCAACAGATGCGTACTGGAAAAGACATTTACTCTTCAAGCTGGAATAGCACAATTTCCATTCATATCGGCTGATTTTACTTTCCATGTCACGAATTCCACCCCAAGTGACAGTCACGCGTTCATTTTCCTTATAGTATTGTACCTGTGACCTTCTCCCTACTCTTACAAAACCTTTACTTGGGGGAGTGGTGTCGATAACCAGAGGCTGAGAAATTGAATTGCTCGCCCTGTCAGCACCGTTTACAGCTTGTATTGTTACGTAGATAACGCTTCCCGAAACGAGGGGAACTGGAAATTTGTATTGCACGAATCGTTTTCCATTCGGTAGAGGTGACCATGGTATAATGTCGCACGACTTATCGGTTGAACCTGCGCACCAGGATGCCGCTGATATTCCACTCTGGTCATCTGATACGTGTGTCCAGTGGAAAATGAAGTATTCCGACTCCGCCTTTGATGAAATGGATACAGTGAAGCGTAAGAAAACACGTGTCAATTCTCTGTTACTGTCAAAGCAGAAAACTAAAAACAAATTTGATTTTAAATCAACGTTTTATGGCGTTGAAAAATATCTTTTTCTAGAACTGGTAGTAAAAGCCTTTGATTATCGTAAAATATGCTAACCATCAAAAACCGTCCAAAACAACAATGAAATCTTGTGGTAAGGAAATTTTACTTATTGATTGTGTTTAAATCTAAATACCGTACACCAAAGAGCTTTTATCTTTCCTTAAGGTCCTTTTTGTCTTAATCATATGAAGGAAGGTTTTTGTTGTTGTTGTTTTTTTTTGGGGGGGGGTAGGCGGGGCGTTCATTTAAATCAAAAACACTTTTTGTGTAAACAGCACTGTCACCTAAATTAAACAAGGGTAACATGTCAAAACCATTATCATAAAATTCAATCAATAATTTTTCCAATCCCTAATAGTAAAACCAGATTTCAAGGAATCCCGGGCCTGAATAGAAAATCCCGAACTCAAAGGAACTCTGGTCTTCCAAAATTTTATGTTTATAATTTTAAAATTTACAATCGTGACACCATAATAAGGTTGTACCTCATATTTTTGAGAGTATTACCTGGTAATAAGAATTGCTATCCTTAGCGTAACGTATTGGAGTCACTGACTCATCCAACTCGTCCTCAACCGGTGCTCCGTGAACAACTGGCCCGACAAGGGGTGGGCTTGTGTCAATAGTAACTCCATCTGAGAAGGCCATGGAAGATAAACCGGCGCCATTAGTAGCTTTGACTGTAACGTAATATGTTATTCCTTCTTCAAGGAATGTCTTGTACTGAAAACTCGTTTCCAGTCCACACAAGGTCATATTTGAAATGTCACAGCTTCCTGTATTGATGAAGCAACAAAAAAAAAAGATTAATAGGTTAAAAGATGTAATAGCTTTGAACTATTAAGTTTTATCCTGTTAAAACTTAAATGATTTGTAAAACAAAAATTGTGCAGAACGTGCGTATTGATCAACTATAGTTTAAAAATTTAATCATCATCGAGCTCGTCAGTGGAGCTTGAAACGTAAGCTTTTTTTGTACACCACCGAATGGCGTTAATCAACCTTTTCAACCTAAGGGGCCGACCATTTGATTTTTGAGGGGGAGGGTGGGTAATTTTTTTCTGCAAGATTTTTTTTTCGTCCATGCGGTGGGCAGGAATTTTTTCCCTTTTGTTACAGTACATGATATATTTTTTGCTTTGCACGTAATTTTTTTTTTCAAAATGAGCTTGCAGGAATTTTTTTTTCAAAATCACCCAGCCCCCCCCCCCCCAAAAAAAAAAATTAAATGGTCGGCCCCTTAGTTGATAAAATCAAGAATAAAATAAACACTGTGGTTTTGATCCTGCTCATAAAACATTGTACAATAATTTGACTTTTGTTTTTTCAATGAGTAGAAATTATTTGTGATCTATTTTTTTCATTTGTACCTTTAAAACTCTATAAAGTGATTATAATTTTGCCTTTATTAACGAGTAGAAATGATTAGTGTATTCACTCAAACTTTTTAACCAGTTAATCAATCATCTTGAATTGATGAGTACTAATAACTGGTGCTATACATTAAAAAGTTTAAATTCTTTGGCAGAACTCTACGAAACGACCATTCATTTTGCTTGTTTTGAAAAATAGATTAGTTGAATTTTTGTATTCTATTCATCCAATTATCGGTCCGTCCGTCCGTCTGTATGCACGTCTGTTCGTCTGTCTATCTATCAAACTATGTGTGTAGGTGTTTGTGAATCAATTTGTTGTTTAATTGCGTATTCAATCTGTCTATGTAAACCTAAGTTTTAATTCTTACCTGTTGTTGTTCCTATACACCAATGATAATGTTTAATATCACTCTCAGGGTCATTGAAGCCTGACCAATGTGAAGAGAGAACTTGCGTTTCATACTGGTAATCAATATCCACTGGCCCAAAGTCTTTTCCACTCAAAACCTTTGTTCTATTGCCATCGACAGTTTTTCCTTCGATGGGTGGGGTCGAGTCCACCACAATCTGGTGTGATGCAACATTTGTCTCCAGGCCAAGATTATTAATCGCCTTCACGGTCACAAAGAAGGAAAAACCCTGAGTGAGGGTTATGTTTAGCTCATCAAGATCCAAGGAATTTTTCAATTTGTCAACATAGGTGAGCCCTACAATATCGTCTTTAAAAGGCAAAGTTCCTACTGCAACTCTATAATGGGCTATTCCACTCTCAGGATCAGTTAAGTGCCATGTAATAGTAGGAGCAGACAATGACGTTATATAATGAGTTTGTTTTCCTTTAGAAGGGCCAATTTGAAGTTTTCCCCTCAGGGGAGGGGTTCGATCTACTACGACTCCGTCTGACGTCGAGGTGATTGTCTCTCCACGAGTGTTGTACGCACGTACAGTTGCTACGTATTTCATCCCGTGTTTTAACAATACATTGTGAAACTTGTGTGTTGACGTCCTCAAACGGTTTACAGGAAAAAACTTTGTGTCACACTTTGCTTGATTTATTGAGGTGTTGGGTTGAAAAGCCCCGTAGCACCATTCGTACTTGCTGATTCCATAAACGGGGTCTTCAAAGTTTTCCCAATGTAACCAGATCGCTTTGTCATCTAACTGATAATCGATGTCTCCCTTGCTTGTGCGAGAGCCGTCAGACACAATACCAGCGGTAAACTTTCCTAAGACAAGCGTCATGCCATCTGAACATACCGTCGATTCCAGACCAACGCCGTTCCGTACACGTACGCACACGTAATAAGTGGTATTGCTAGCAAAAGTGTTATCCCTTAAAACGATTCCGTTGGCACTGTTCAATGCTGTTATTTTTGTATATTTGTTGCTTGAGAGCTTTATCAGCTCTAAAAGAATTTCCCCAAAGGCCCAGCTGAAATAGTCGATTCCACTTTCAGGATCTTTAAAACCACTCCAAGTAAGAACAATCGAAACGTTACTTATATAGTCTAAGTTACGATTGTAAGAGTTAGGCAAAACCAAATGTGCCGTAATTTGTCCCGTTATTGGTGGGGTACTGTCAATGACAAATCCTCTTGACGAGGCGCTGGAAATCAAACCTGCATTGCTCTCAACAACAAGACTTAGGTAATAGGTTTTTCCAAGTTTTAAGGTGCTGGACTTAATACTTAGCTTGTTGGTTAATGGAGAAATGAATGAAAGTGGCTTTACGTCCTGTGATCCAGAGGAAGTCCCTAATCCCCAACTTTGCGTTTTCAAACTGCTTTCCTTATCGGCTGCATACCAGGTGAATCCAATAAGTTCAGTAACAGGATTGTATACGACCTTGATATCTTTAACTTCCGGCGGAGAGTTGTCAATGGTAACACCGTTTGTCCAATACACAGCTTTGTGTCCAACAGCATCAGTAATTTTTATACCAACCACATATTGTATTCCATCAACGTACCTAGTAACTTGCAAGCCATTCCCAGTAACAATGGCACTAGTGGAGTTTACTACGCGCCTCATTTTTGTGTAAAACTGTATCAACACTTTCCCAGTAAGTTTCTCCTTAACACTAAACTCGTATTTTGTTATTCTTGACTCGTTATCATGACAGTTCCATGACAAGCGTAAACTAGTGACGCCGGCTACGAATCTCAAATCGTTTTCTACCGAGCCGCTTCCATCCCAGACAGCGAGGCAATATGGGGGAGCATCATCGACTATAAATCCATTTGAAGTTATGGAGGAAGATAAGCCCAAATTGTTTTGAGCAGAAATACGAATATAGTACTTTCTTCCATTAGAAAGCGAACTCTTAGGTCTTATAAAATACTGCCTGACTTCAGAACTGACTTCAAACGGCCCCTCGATTAATGCACGTTTTCCATTCCGTTCCATGATAAGACTAATGTTGTACTTTTTAACTGGACTCTCAGGGTCAACGAATCTCCAATCAACTCTTATTGGTGAGTCAGCTTTCTGAAAGGGTTCGTGTTTGATAAAGAGTGCAACAGGAGGCGTTTTGTCAATGATGACTCCATCAGAAGTTGTGATTGTCTTTAAACCGGCTCGGTTAGTACAGATAACTGTTGCGAAATAACGGACTCCAACTTTTGGCTTCAGTTTGAAAGTGAAAGAAGTAATGTATTCTTGCACGTGAGTAAAGCCCATCACATCGGAATCACCAGGTTCTGTGCCAAACGCAACTTTAACCTCTTTCAGCAGACTTTCAGAATCTATGCAACTCCAGTAAGCTGAAAGAAAGTCCCCTGTGATTACTTGGGAATCAATCACTGGATCAGTTCCGTCATGCACCGGGACACTAAATATGGGCGGAGTACCGTCAACCATAACACCATTAGACGTCACCTTGACGCTAGGAAGTCCCAGTACGTTGTATGCTATTACTGTTGCATAATAGGTTTGACCGTTTGTTAACTCTTTTACATTTAACCTTGAACTCGGGTGTGATGCCGATAGTCCTACCTTAATGAACCTTTGGATATCATCGCTTCCCGGTTTTGTACCAAATCCGAGTCTATAATATATGATCTTTGTTTCGTTTTCTGTAAAGTTTTTCCAGTTAGCGTTAAGTATTGATGTTTGCGTCTGAAATGTAATATCAGGTGCACCACTTCCATCTATAACGTATCCGGGGAGAGGAGGTGTTTTATCAATAGTAACTCCGTTAGACCAAAAGTAGGCGGAGTTATTTGCCACGTCCATTACTAGTAAACTTGCGTAATATGTTTTACCAGACTTTAACATAAGGTTATCCATGGTAAAACTGTTTAATGTTGTTGTGATTTTTTGATAGGGTGCAATCTCACCGATAGTTGAAAAAGGTTTCTCGGTGATTCCCACGTAAATATCCGCCATTTCCGTGTTGTCTCTGAAACCGTACCAGTGAATACGGTACATATCAGTAATCATTTGATAGTTAGTGTCACCATATTGCCAACCATCTAGAATTATACCTCCTTTGGGTGTCTCGATGTCACAGAACAGTGGAATTGATGAGTTTGTTGCTGGAAGCCCTGCGCTGTTGATTACTACAAACGTCACGTAATACTTGTAACCATTAATAGTTTCTAAAGTCTCGCTGCTTGTCCAGTTAAACCTTATCAAGGCTAAAGGCTGCTGAAGTTTGAAATGTTCAAACGTCAACGCGTCATCAGCGCCTTCGTATGTTCCTACACCTACTTTGTACTCCTTAATACCTGAACCAGAATCCTCAGCTTCAAAGAACCCGGTAAATTGAACACGATTTTTGTTGAGATACTGAGGTGGAATTGTATCTTCATAACCATATTGAGCATGAGTAATTAAAGGTGGTGAGGTATCAACGGTTAGGGTCGCACCGTAAGCCCGTGCACTGGTACCAACACGATCTCTAGCCTCCACGACTACCGAATACAAGCCATCGGGCATATTGACCCGCGTTCCAGCTCTGCGAACACGCCCAGCTGGTGTCAGAGGTTGTAACAAACCTGAGGACTTTAAAGATAAAACTGAGAGCCTGAAACTACGGATTCCAGAATCCTTATCGTAGAACAATTCATCTGTGCACGTGGCATAATCTTTAGGTTTAGCCTGATATTTTGCTACAGGTAAATTCTCATGAAGGCGGTCCTCATCGACCTGACACCAACCCCATCGGGCCCATATTGCCCAATTCAGAATTTGATACAACACGGTAGGGCCCTTGAAACCGTTGATTATTTGTCCAAGGTGAGGAGGCTTAAAGTCGATAAGTATTCCGTCACTGCTCCCATTCGAACAAAGCCCAACGCTGTTACAGCCAATGACGGTCAAGTAATAGACTTTTCCACTTTCTAGCGTAATACCAGTGAGTATCGCGTCTGTTTCCTGATCTACACTTTTTATTGCATACACGTCATCAACGTTTGGACTAGTTCCCAGTCCAACACGGTATTCAATGATGCTGCTTTCTGCTTCATTGAAAGCACCTTCCCAATGTCCTTGATACTGAAACTGTTGATTTGAGTACTCGAGATCATACCTCTGACCACCATCAAGAATTCGTTGTGGCGTAGCAGATGGAGGACTGGGGTCGATGAGAATTCCATCTGAAGTAACGGTATTCACCAGTTGTATCCTATTGACGGCTTTGACAGTTACGTGATACCGTTGTCTTGTTTGAATTCTGCCTTCAGGAATAGTCAATTCAACAAACATTGAACCATTGTCATATTTGGTTAACTTAGAAATCTTATTAATATTAGTGAACGGAAAAGTATCAGAACCGTATGGGCTTCGACCTACTGCAACCTCCTGTAGTGCAATTCCAGACTCGTCATCAAAGCAGTGCCATTTAACACGAATAAAAGATAATTCCCTAACAAAATCTACATCACTAGTGTCTGAGCTGCTTTGGACATCAATAATAGTTTCACAAATTGGAGGTGTGGTGTCTGGTTTGAATCCGTCAGAGCTTGCTGTTGTTTTAAGTCCTGCCTTGTTTGTAGCGCGAACTTTTACTTTGTAAGTAGCACCTGCTTCAAGAGCTAGTTTCTGCCTAAGAAGCAGCCTTTGACTTAAAGGAATTGTTGTGTACGGAGCTACTGTTTCTTGCGTATCTTCTCTTACGATTGCCCACTCATACCGAGCAATGGGACTCTCGGCATCTGTGAAGTCTTTAAAATTTGCAAAAACTTGACGCGTCGATGAGAGAAAATCCAAGTCACTTGCTTTACCGTCTTGAATTAGCCCTGCTATTGGAGGAGTAGTATCAATGAGAACCCCGTCACTGCACATCACCGATTTAAGCCCAACGTGATTTGTAGCAACAACACGAGTGAAATATTTTTTCCCGTGTTGAAGTGTAAGCGCTGTGGCAATAGCTGATGTTGTCTCTCCCAAATCATTTAACGGGACTATATCTAATTCTTTTGTGTTCAGAGTGCAAGTTTCTCTTGAAGATATTCCCCACTGAATCTCGAGGACTTGCTGATGTTTGTCGTTGATTTCAAAGTTGACAGCAAGTGATAGAGTAACGGATTGGTAATCAACATCGATGCCTTGATTAGCTCCGTCGTACACAAAAGATATCTGGGGGCCTTGAGTCGCTGCGTATAAAACACTACAAGGAGCAACGGAGCTTTTTAGTCCTTCGTCATTGACTGCACGAACACTAGGATAGACAGCTGTACCATGTCTGATCTCTAGTGGATTGATCTGGTGGCTCTGGCTGTCGCTCACTTTGAAACTGTACAACTCTCTTGAGCCTTGGACCCTTCCCATCGTAACCTCATAATGATCTATTGCCTTGTCCTCTTTGAACCCTTCCCACGTAATGACGTATGTCTTCGGCCCTGATTGACTAGCCTGGCACTGGCCAATGGTCGGAGGAGTGACGTCACGATCTTTTTGACACGTCGTAAAGAGCGTCCTCTCGATTTCTTGCATAGCCCAAGTCCATTCCTTAAATGTCTTTCTGCTGCACCACTTTATTTTTATTGAGCATCCAATAACCCAGCATCTAATCGAGATGCAAATTCGCAAGCGGTACCAGAGATAAACACGTATAGTAAGAGGACGCATGCGTAATTTGAGTTCAAGACAAGCGCTTAGTGGCCATCGGTCAATGTTCGCAGTTAAGGTGGGAATGACATAAGTCTCCAAAATTCTTGCTTCTATAGTCACACCAGCCTCTACTATAATAAGGGAGACGCTTGCTCCAGCGTATACTGATACCCATGCACCAGGGATTAAACCAGCTTTTACCTTTTTGTCTTTAAGACACATAGATGCATAATAATTGACCCTTAAATGGCCATCAGCTCCTGCAAAAAGTTTTACTGGGATACCAAATACATAAATCGTGACACTGACTTCAAAGAACTTATAAGCCCTTGGTTTCATCAGTTGTCCTTCCTTAATTTTTGTGCATTTCGTATCTTCCGTGACTCCGTCTGTATCTCTCTTTACTCTTTTATATGTCATTTCCAGTTCTTTTGTGTAAACATCTTCGCGTAAGTTTTGGCGTTGTGAACGGCGCATTCGCAATGTCCCGCACGATTGATTTCCAACTGGGAGCAATTTTAATGGCTTAAATATCCATTCGCCACGGATTCGCAGCTTCAGGCAGTTTTCGTGAACAGAAAAGTTTGTCTGCAGTATTGGTAGCTTCAGTTTGAAAAATCGGTCTTCAAAGTCTCCAAGCGTTGTTTTGTATTTTTCTTTTTCCGAGATCGTCCCACTAGAGAATGCAATAACTACGTGCTCATCGTCAACAGATTGAACAGATTCTAGTCCAGATGGAACTCTGACGGATCTTTGAAGAGTTTTGTTATTGATTTCAACTTCTTTATCTGCTCCTAGCTTGTGGAACTCTAACCTACACTGAAAACCAGTTGATAAGGCACAACGTGAAACACAAGCGTATGTATGTCCGAACTGTCTTATAATAGTCATTCCTCGTGCATCTTTTCCAAGAGTGACTATCCTGTAATGTTCGGCTTCCCCGGCTATAAAATCACCATTTGAAGCCATCCGAAAGCTGTAAGCTTTACCCTTCTGGCTATCAGTTAGCCAAAGACTGTTAGTCAACAAATCATAAGACAATGACGTTATAGTGTATTTAGTTTCTATTATACTTGCTTTGGTGATATTAGAGGGCTTTTGTTGTTCTAACGACGCTAGGACATCAGAAGTACGATAACCATATAACTTTTTTCCATGTGTGTCTCCGGTCCAGATAAAAGATTCTACAACAGCGACGCCGCCAAGTTTTGCCGTCAGAGAAATATTAAACTTCTCTCCTCCAAGCTCAATTATTTTAGCTACAGTCCCACTTGTCATGTTCATGAGCACGAACAACGATGGCTTCCCTTCATTAGTAGAAACACCATGCATAGAAAGAATCATTAAAGAACTTGTTAATTGGGAAATACCTTTTACTTTGTAATTATCAAAAAGTCCTGGAACAACCCAACGTCCCGTGTCTGTAAGAGATGCTAAATCATCTAGATGAGCATATTTGATGGTAAAAATATACTTGAGATAGATTTTGGACGAACGGCGCAGAACTCTTAAACACACGTCCGCAGAACAATATGGGTAATCGTTCAGGTCTAGCTTCTGATGCTTCGGATCTAGTCCTCTTTGACGAATTTGAATTTTGTCTAGGAAATTTGTAACTTTCTCCATAAAAACTTTAACTTTTGCTGTGATATTTTGAACAACCCTTATAAATTTGTGTAAGTCGGGGCTTATTTTCTTTGAAATGTTTGCCGCTCCATTTAAGAGGTTTATAACCGGTGTTGTTAAGGGATCAATGTTATTCTTTACCAAATCTGCATACTTCGTTGCCCCGGTAACAATTTCCTGCACGGCATAAACGGACGGAACGACGTCTTTTGTTTCGCTGAAAATTTTGATGGCGTGTTTTACTTGAGTACGCACTTCGTTGAAAAGTTTCTCGTGCTTCGCAAATACGTTATCGTATGCACTTTTTAAAGCTTTGTGGTTAGTAGTGACTAAGTTTTTAATTTTATTTATAAACTTCATAATATTTTTGACTTTGTCCACTAAACGTTTCGGAATGTCTTTCAACGCTCGCCTTTTGCGTCCTAGCTCCTTAGTTTTATTTTGAATTTCAGCACCGTTCAAACGCTCAACTAGAGCTTCAATTCTTTTAACGTCGTCCTTCAGCGAAAAATCTTTGACTTTTGAAATTAAGTTTTGTACATTTTCTTTCAACACGTTAAATTTGTCATATATAGGTACGCAGGAATTCACCATCCGGGAATATTCTTGAGCTTTTGGTAACTCGGCGAATGCGTGTCCAGCGGCTTTTCCCAAAGCCTTAGCTTGATCAGTAAACTCTTTCTGTATACATGGGCCACCTTTGACGCAATCTGGGAACACATGTGTTACAAAGTAACCAACCATTCTGGGTATCATTTTTATAAGCACCCATAGCTCCCTTAGAAATGTCATTAGTCGTTTCCAACCAACTCTAAACGTTTTCCAGAAGTTGCTCCAACAGGGACCTATGCTACGAAACATAGCATCTATGTCATGACAGGTTGGCGCTTTCGCCAGGGCTTCTAAAATAGGAGAAAAATTACTTGATATTGGTTTTAGTTCGGTGTAGAACTCTATCATTTCATGAGCAATCACTGCTATCTTTGCAAAATCTTCTTTGATTCTGTAAAATGGCTCCTTGAGGAACTTCAAACTACCTATCCCTTTCTTAATCAGCTTAATTACTTGGTCTGTAAAAAACCGATTCACTAACTCTGCAAGATTGATATTACGGAACTCTTGAAGTTTTTGCTGACTTTTCTGTTTTAACTTTGAACACATGTTGTGTAGTCTAATCTCCCAGTTGTTCACAAACGTTTTACGAAATTGGCGAAGTTTCTCCTCCAACGCTGGTGCACCGCCAGCAAACTGTGCTACAATATTTGCAATTTTTCTAGCCTTGTCGGCGTGGTCAGGAATTTTCTTTAGTTCTCGCGCACCATTTTTGATAAAAACGAGGATTCTTTTAAGACCCTTTGTAAAATCGTTATCTTTTTTCACTTGGGTAAGCACTTTTGAGATTATATCGGCAACTACAGACACATCTCCCACGTGATCATCCATGTTGTCAACGTACCATTTCTCAGCCTTTGTGACAACCTTCTTGAAACCCTCCGTAAATTTTACAACTTTTCTGGAAACGGGACCAATGAAAGTGGCAAGTTCATTAATTGCTTTGATAGCCCATTCTTCGACATCATCAATCACCTTCGTGGTAAAATTTGCACCTTTTCTACACAAAGAAACGGCTTTTTCTGAAGTACCGTTTGCGAAATCCAGAATTTTATCCGTAAGTTTTGTCACACCTTTCAGTTTATCCGTGAGGGGCTTCAGAGATTTTGATATAAATTTTTTAACTTTTAAGGTGACATTGTACTCAAGTTCTTTTACAAATTCCTCGATTAAAGCTGTAAAGTTTTCTGCTTCAGTTGTAGAATTAAAAATGTTGTCATCAAGTTCCTGCAGAAAAACAATGGTGACGTTTTCAATCCTTTTCAGAAACTTATTAATAAAGGGTGCAGATTTGATTGGTAGAGCAACAACCCATCTACAAAAGTGTTTGAACGACCAATGATAGTTTTTGTGATTATCACCAATCTTGCCAAAGAAGTCAGCAATATCAGTAAAATTGAGTATATTTGATGAATGTTCCTGCACCAAAGAATGGACGTTCTCAAGAAACACATGCAAGTTTTTTAGTTTTGGTGGCCAATCTTTTGCTTGTCTCTTTGTTCGACCGCCTTTCATGAGTTCTGGAAACAAAACATTGAGGTCACTCTTTCCACCCGGACCAATTTCGTCAAGAAACAAGTTTAGGTCAAAGTTCGGCTCGTTAAATCGGCTGAAAAACCCTGTGACACTTCTGAACTTATTCGCAAATCCAATAAAGTCTGCTGAATTAAGATCTACGTTTAAGTTTAAGCGCTTTTTCCAGTCAAACGACAATCCAAATGGCAACGTTTCCTTATTATTTGCATCATCTCTCGGAAACTTTCGTTCTAATTCTGGAACTCTTGGCTTTGGTAGTTTAAGAGTTCCAATCTTTTTGAATCCACCCATAACTTCAGAGAATGTGCTTCCAAATTTAATAGTGTCCTTCAGAGTTTTTAAAAAGCCATTTAGATTTCGAACAAGGTTCAGGGCATGACGAAAGTTTAACGTCTTAGAAAATTCTTTTGGTTTCTTTTCTCCGATTGACTTAAAATATTTATCGACTTCTTTGTCTTGATCTTCAAGTCCCACTTGAGTCAGCCTCTCTGTGAGATCCTTCATTTTAAACTTGTTAGAAATTCCGCGAGGAAGCCTGGAGATAACTTTATCGACGGTCTTTTTTATGTTATCAAAAAACTTCAGTGCCTTGTCCAAAATTTTCCCCACGACACTTTCTGAACCAGCGATACTTTGAATTGTTTTCGCTTGATCAAGAATGTTTCGCCAGGATTTTGCTTTAGTTATAACCTTTTTTGCGAACTGAATTACCTTACGAATTAGGTTTCCTGACTTTAAAGGCTTAAATAAGTTCTTAACAAACTCAACAATTTTTCTAAAGAAGTTTGTAAGTCCGTTAGTTTTCAGAGGAAAAAGTTTTCCAACCTTTTCGCGTGCTTTGTTGATGAAATTTATGAAGACATCCAGAAGGCTTCCAGCATTATTAATTAATATATCTACAAAGTTTGTAACGATCTTAATAATGTCATTTGGAATATCGTTTTTATAGCTTGCTGCAACTTTGAACGCAGCTTTTCCGTCTACAAGTTCGTAGCCCCATTTCATGAAGTGTGCGCGAAGTAGAGCGAGATTGTCTACGTTGATTTCAAAGCTACCACCAAAGAGACCAAGGCGAAGCCTAATTTGATTGACAAATCGAACAAGAGCTTCGGCTCCAGCCCACTTTCCACCGAAAACTTTCTTCCAATGTTTCTTTGGGCCAAGAGCATAATCCCAAGGTTTAAGTTCAGGAATGAACGCACGTTTTTTCCGAATAACATTGCGTCGTTTCCGTTTTAGCTCCTTGGATTTAGGATGCTTCGCATGATTCTCAAGGAATTCGTTAATGACAGAATCCAACTCGTCACCATTCTCCGCGGACCACATGGCATGTTCTAAGGCTTTTGTTACCGTTTCCGTTAGATCTTGATGCCTCTCAATGAACACTTTGATTGCTTCCGACTTGACATGGTTCTCTTCATCATGGTAGATAGTGTGAAGTAAGTGTTTGTTTGTGTGACTTGCTGGCAGTTTGCGCACGGCGGAGATGACCGCTGACCTGATGTCAGAGCTGTCATGATCTCGATGTCGCAAAATGATATCTAGCCCTCTCACGTGACCCAGGTTGCCAAGTCCCCATATATGGTCTCTAAGATAGGATTCGTGCTCATGCGTTCCAGGAACGTGGAGAGTTGATTTATTTGTGTAGCTGTCGTGGATGAGGCGCAGCACTGTGTCCCCCAGGGAACTATTAAAGCCTTGCAGCTGTGATCGCTTTGTGATGCTTGCGAGAATTAACATAGCCATTGTAGATGCATCACCGTATCTCGATTCATCTTTGACGTAATCAACTAACTTACGGAAAAGATAATCGTGCAAAGGAGCCTTGTGAAGAAAAAACACAGCTTCCAAAACAATTTGCCTTTCTTCTTTGTTCAAAGGTTTTGGAATGTCATAATGCAATGCATTGGCAAGGACATTTTGAGCCTCAAATCCTCCATGTGCACTCATTGCGTTAACCAGTGCCATCCAAGAAGTAGTGTTGTGATGAGAGCGTTCTTCTATCAGTTTTTTCATTTGCAGGAACACTTCTTTGTCATTTACTACTAGATAGTGCAGCTCTTTCACGCATTCAGCAAATTCGTCTTCAGGGATTTTTACATCTGAATAACATTTAATGAGCTCATATAGGCCTCGAGTTTTCTTATTTTCGCCACCTACATCCGCCCATTTTATTTGATCTTGATTGGTAAAGAGGAGTCGATCGTGTTTCAGCGATTTCTTAACTTTCTCGGCTTCTGAAGAATGATCTTCAGCAGAACGTGTAACTCTATGGTTTTTCGACCTTGAACACGATCTCAAGACCAGATGGCTGTACCCGCTGGCAGATATGTCAATATCCTGGCTGTTTACATGAAACCCTGCAAAGTTTTCGCTTCTAGGATGGCCTTTGGGATTCTGAAAAAATGCTTCGTGAGCGCGCCGCACATTTTGAACCTTTCCGTTCACAATGTCTACATGAACTGTGTATTTTGTTTTCACTTTATGTGCATTTTCACCTTCTACAGGTTGCTTGTCAGGGAACTCTGTGTAATCATAGTTGTTCCAAGTCCGCCTTAGGAAAAGATGAGTAGCGTTGTTTTCCAGGAGAGTGTAATTTGCGTGGTATCTTCCAGAGTCGTCCTCCTCGTGAACTCTGAACGCAGGTGACGTCAAATCTTTTAGGTCCATTTGAAATGCGCCTATGATTCCTTTTATCAAGAAGAGACATAAGCATAAAAATGTGCAATTAATCGATTGGCTGCTAGGTTAGTTGGACGGACGCGGTTGGCGCAGTTGGTAAGATCTCTGCTTTCCAAACACAAGGTCCCAAGTTCGATCCCGGCAGTTTGCCGAGATTTTCGAATATTTGTGTGACCTTCTTTTCCGCCTAAGCC
>JAOEHV020017174.1:0-17500 GCA_025447995.2 Isaurus tuberculatus | reverse complement strand
CAACTTATTTTGTGCGTGAATTTTGTTGCAGGTTTACATGCCGTGCACTGAACTTAGGTTCAATTAATTCTGTTGCATGGTTTTTCTGCAGCATTAAAATCTCTGCTGATGTTCGGGGCAAAAAAACTTGGTTTTTTTCCAAGTTACAACTTTAAATATCTTTTCTCATCAAATAAGAAGAGTTACTTCATAATCCTTAGGTTCATTGCATAGATCAATTTATAAACAACGTGCAAAATATATTTCGAAGTCGGTAGGGCTTATCGTCTTGGCTCAGTTATTGCTGGCTTGAAGAAACTTTTTCAGTCACTTTACAAGAGCTGTTTCCATTGCCATGGCAACAGTAGACCTAAACATTAGCTTGTTGGTTATGTCTTGCACTAGTTAGTTGGAATATGACATAATTCAAATTTACAAAGGCACGTGCTCATGCAACAATGAGTATGTGGGCGAATCTTCACGCAATTTACAGTCCCGCATCGATGAACATCAAGACACTTCAAAACTCTCGGAACCGGCCAGACACCTTAATTCACATCCTGAGCATTCTTTCACCTGGCAACCCATTGTTACTGTTCAACCTTGGACCTTATGCCGTATTGTTGAAGCTCTCTTAATTGCAAAACACCGTCTGTCTCTCAAAAAACAAGTCAAAGCTTTTACTCTTTCACTATTCCCTATGGGAATCACTTGAACAATCGAACGCTAAAAACAGAATATAAAACCTGCAATTTTTTCAAAATTTTCATATTTTAACCTGAAGATGAGCTAATGCTCGAAAACGTTTGTTTTTTACCAAATTTGTAAATAATTTTTACCTTTTATAAATAATATGATATAACTTTCTTCAAAAGTTTGATTTAGAAGAAAATTGTACTCTTGTGTAAGAGACCACCTTAAACGATACCAAATCGGTTTTACGGCGCCCCCTTAGTCATTTTGTCTCTACCGACGCCAGTGTATGCTTATAATTTTTAGCGCTAAATGTTCAGAAAAATCAGGAGCTAGCCAGGAAAGTGAACGTGTTCATCTGATTTGTTATGATTACTTACTTAATCCTCTTTGTGTTTTGAAACACATATGACCTCGGTCAGAGTGCGCTAATGGCCTCTGTCGGGTGCGCGTCGTTCCAACCCCATGTCCAGCTGTTCTACTTAATCTCTCTCTCCACTATCCTCCTCCATGTTTCTTTCGGTCTGTCTCTCTTCCTACGGCCATCAGGGGTTCATTTGAGGGCAATTCGTGGTAGTGCGGCTGGTTCCATGCGCAGCACATGGCCACTCCATTTCCATCTCTTTCGCCGACTTGCTGTGTAATTGGTTCTGTTCCTGTTCGTCTGCGCAACTTATAGTTTGAGATTGTCTGGGGCCAGTATATACGGATAATTCTGCCCAGGCACCTATTCTGGAAGACTTTTAGCTTGTGGCTGATGGTTCTGGTCATCTTCCAGGATTCTGCGCCATACAGTAGAGTGCTTAAGACAATGCTTTTGAAGAATCGGATCTTTGTCTTCTGGCTGATATTCTTGGATCTCCAAGTGCCCTGAAGTGAGGCGAAGGCCTGGCTTGCTTTTGAAATCCAGACTAGGATCTCTTTTTCTCCATCTCCGCTGGTGGACACCTTAGATCCCAGGTAGGTAAAGTGATCAACCTTTTATGATAAAACATTAAGTATAAAGGATTTTCTTTACAGGTCTTCAGATCTCCTTCATACGTTCACAATGAATTTTTAAAATATGTTTATTTTCTATAATCCAAACATTATTTCTATAAAAGTATTTAATTTTATCCAAGAAATGACGTGTAAACTTTATATTCCGCGACTTTTAAGAAAGCGAAATTCTTTTTAAAAATCAAAATCTGCGAGTCTGCTATAGCTATTGCAATCAAAGTAACCAGCCATTTTTTCTGTAACGGAATTTTAAAGTTTGATGACTGACATTAATTTATGTTTTACTGCATGCTGATATAAATTATTATCAATACGCGCGGCCAAATGACAAACTGCCTTCAGTAAACCCTTTTCACCTTTATTGGCAGTGAAGCGCTTGATATTTTTGACAGCCTCGATTTTAACAGCGACAAGCAGAAGAAAGATATAGATGTTGCTATCGAGAAACTTAAAAAGCATTGTATTGGCAAGACGAATGAAACATATGAACGTTATGTTTTTATTCAAAGGATCCAAGAGTCGAACGAAAGCGTCAACTCGTTCGTAGCAGCGCTCAAAACACTCGCGCAAACGTGTAATTTCGGCAGCCTAGAAGAGAGCTTGATAAGAGATAAGATAGTGATTGGATTACGAGATGTTGCAGCGACATCCGCAACTCATTTGAAACAAGTTATAGGCCGACGACCTCAGTCAAATGTGAAACAGAAAGGATTCCCAAAATCCAGGGACAGTGTATTTTTCCTGTGGAAGAAATCACGGAAAAGATCGAAGGAAATGCCCAGCTTGGGATCAAACATGCGCAGATGGGTTAAGTAAAGTTTGTCAAAACACAGGAAGCCCAGCCCAAGGAGCTACAGGTACAGGAAGCCCATTTCAGAGAAAAGGAGTAAATACGCTAGAAGAAGACGAATCAGAGGACGAGTACATAGCATACATGGAAGTCACACAAGATGTACTCCAAGTGGACGTTACGAGTAGACTCACTGCAACCATGGTGTTAAATGGCCACAACGAAGAAATGTGTTTAGATAGCGGGGCAACTGTCAATGAATTATCAGAGAAAGCCTACAGGCGCATATATGGAGCAGGTATCATCAAGCACTTAGAGAAAACCGATGTAACTTTAGTCATGTACAACAAAGTAACTAAAAAGCCCTTGGGTAAAAAACGCGTCCGACTAATTAACACAAAGAATGGGAAGAGATACAGCGTTGAGTTCGTTGTTGTGCGAGGCAACACACGATCCTTTCTTGGAGCAAGAGCCAGCCAACAAAAGCAGCTGCTCACAGTTAATCCAAACAATATTCAAGCTGTCAACATACTGAGCCAAGATGTATACCAGCCACTAACTAGAGAACAAGTGCTTGAGAATTACTCTGATGTATTCCAAGGAGAAGGATGTCTGGACGCTTCCCTACATCTAGAAGTGGACAAATCAATACCGCCCGTACAGCTACCTACAAGGACAGTTACAATTGCCGTTAAAGACCGACTTAAAGAAGAAATTGACCGATTAACCAACCTTCGCATCATTGCCCCAGTAGATGTTCCAACAAAATGGATATATTATACTCTTGTTGTGACCACAAAGAAAAATAGCAGCAGGCTCTGCATGGACCCTAAGCCCCTCAATGAAGCCTTAAGAAGGAACCATTACCCTCTTTCAACTATTGAAGATATCCTACCTGTACTCGAGGCCAAGAATGGTTTTTTGCAGATTCTGTTGGATGAGCCTAGCAGTTATCTGACAACGTTTGCCACACCCTGGTTAAGATTACCCTTTGGTGTATCTCCAGCACCTGAAGAATTCCAGCGCAGAATGGACGTCACAGTTGAGGGTCTGGCTGGAACCAAAGCAATTGCCGATGACATTCTGGTGTTTGGCTGCGGTGCTACTGACGAAGCAGCAATTCAGGATCATGACCAAAAACCTGAGGCTCTCCTCAACAGATGCTGCAGCAAAGGTCTTAAACTCAATGAAACGAAAATTCAACTCAGGCAAAAGCTAGTAGCTTTTATGGTCCATCTCGTTACTGCTGACGGCCTCAGGCCAGATCCAGAAAAGGTACGTGCTATTGTTGATATGCCAGTACCCGTTGATAAACAAGGAGTCCAACGCCTGTTGGGGATGATTAACTATGTATAGAAGTTTGCTCCTAAGCTCTCTGATGTAACCAAGCCCCTCAGAGATCTCCTCAAGGATGACAGTGAGTTTCAGTGGGAGGACAGTTTACATGGCAACGCGTGTAATAAACCAAAGCAGATACTATCAAACAAACCAATTTTGCAGTATTTTAACCCCAAAGCTCAGCCAGTGTTACAGTGTGATGCCTCCATGAATGGACTTGGGGCATGCTTGTTACAGGATGGGCATCCAATAGCATACGCCTCACGAGCCCTAGCTCCGACAGAAGTTAATTATGCTCAAATAGAGAAAGAGCTTTAGTCCAGCGTTTTTGGCATGGAAAAATTCTACAACTATGTCTATGGCCGCCTAACCCTCGTAGAATCAAATCACAAACCTCGGGAGACAATACTTAAAAAAGGTCTACATGATGCACTCAAAAGACTCCAGCGAATGATGTTACATTTACAGCGCTATGAATTCCGAGTTCTAAAAAAGAAAGGAACCTCGATGCACATGGCAGACGCCCTCAGCAGAGCATTCTTTTCCGAAGCTCCAACGACAGATATGGAACAAGTAATGGTTGTGACAGGGAGGTCACCAATTAACAGAAATAGCCATCTAACACCTTGATATGTGCCAGAACTTGGCGATACGGTCAGAAACGCTGAGGAGGATACAGGAATACACACAGCAGGATGAGCAACTTCAGGTTGTACCTAAACTTATAATGAATGGATGGCCAGAATCAGTGAAGAAAATTAGCGATGATGCACGAGACTTCTTCCCATTTCGAGAGACTCTAAGCGTGCAGAATCAATGGAATTATTTTCAAAGGGGAAAGAGTGGTTATTCCCCATGGTCTCCGAGAAGAAATGAAGACCAAACTTCACTCAAGCCATTTGGGAGTGCAGGGTTGTTTGCGCCGAGCCAAGGAGGCATTTTACTGGCCAAGAATGAATGCTGAAACAGAGGAATGTGTTTCCAAGTGCGACATCTGCAATATGTTTCAAACAGAACAACCGAAAGAGCCAATGATAAATCACCCTGTCATAAGCCGACCATAGGAAGCCATCGCTAGTGGCATGTTTGAACTACACGGAAGGCACTATCTGGTCACTGTTGATTACTTCTCAAACTTTGCGGAAGTTGACGGACTCTACTCCACCACATCGAATAAGTCACTAAACTAAAGAATCACCTGAGTCATCATGGGATACCTGACCGCATCGTAACAAACAATGGACCACAGTACTCTTCCAAAGAGTTCAAAAAGTTCGCTGAAGACTATCAGTTTGTACATATCTACCGCTTACCCGAAATCTAATGGGAAAGCAGAAAATGCCGTTAGACAATCAAGATTATATGATGTGCAAGGCACATGAAGCAGGGCAAGATCCTTACATAGCTCTTCTTGACTTTCGCAACACACCCTCCGAAGGCCTTGACACCTCACCAGCACAGAGGCTATTTTAAAGACGGACTAAGACTCTACTGACAATTTCAACAACACTATTACAGACACCTGGATCCCAAAACACAGCCAAACAACTCAGGAACAGGAAGGAACGACAGGAGCAATACTACAATCGTGGTACAAAAGAGCTTGAGCTGCTAAGACCAGGTGATTCTGTACGCATCAAACCAACCAAGGGAGAGATACGATGGAAAAAAGCGACAGGACCAGGTCAACATTAGGTCATATAATGTTATTACAAACCAAGGTAAATCCCTATGTAGGAATCGTTGTCACATAAGAAGAACATTTGAAGCAGTCCCACAGATGCTGCCGCATGGTTCAGAAACAGATACACAGCAGGAGTACAATCTTCCTACCTACATATTAGAGAGCACCACTGAAGAAACAGAGACTACTCCACAAACCATTGACCGACCAACAGGAGCCGAGTAACCAAAACCAAGCAGAGAGGAAACCCAAGCAGTGCCACCAAGGTGTAGCTCGAACAAAGGATGCTGTGTAGGCCAGCCCATCTAGCAGACTATATGTATAGACTTTGCTAAAACTGTTAATCTGAATATTATTGTTATTATTGAGAGCATTGAACATTATAGTTATTTTTACATTTTTAGAGTTACCATGCACTGTTGTTCGTTGAGCTCATGTTGAGCTGTTTGAGGAGAGCGAGGTGACGTAGTAGAGTTCCCGTATGTGGCTTTAGGCGCTTTTACATTGACTTACTTTTCATGGCGTTATATTTATCTGAACCTTTATCAAACAACGATACAGTGAACATTTGAAGTTTGGAAATTTTGTTTTAAAATTGAAGAAGACCCAAACTTTCAGCTTCTTTTAGTCAAAACTCGGACTTAAACAATCAGCAACTGGATGAACTTGAGCAAAAAGCTCAAGCAAAAAACACCAAGAAGGCAACTGATTGGGGAGTAAAAAGGTTGAGAAATTGTGTGCGAAAAGAAAAATTACAGTGGATCTCATAACAGTAAGTCCAACGGATTTGAGTGAAATTCTGCGAAAGTTCTTCGCTGAAGTGAAAACAGAGAAAGGCCAAGCATTAACTCCATATGACGCTACTCGGACCACAAATAAACTATATACCCTCCAAACTTCATGTGATTGTTCTATTACAAGAATTGGTAAGTTTTGAACTAGAAACATTTCCATTTTTTGCAGCCTTAACCCGAGCTTGTTCTTAATTTTCGGTCAAACCGAGCCTCGTTGTTCTTTTATAAAAAGGAGCATGGTAACAAACACAGTAGAATGGCAATGTGTGTGAAAGAAATACACAAGAGTTCGAGAGCAGACTGACAACACACTAAACTCAGGTGTGAATCATTTCTATTAACTTCAATAAAAAAAGTAACTAACGTATTGTAGTGAAACAAATTCTGAACCTTAAGATGAAAATCCGCGCAGAGTTTAATATTTTATTAACTAGAAGTAATCGTAGATTAGTGAAATGCGTTCGACGTCTTTGTCACTCAACAAGACACCACGGTCGCATGAAGTCGAGGCATTTTAAGACGGTCGCCCGTACGAAAATTCTCAAAGCAGTATAGCATCAAGACTGAGCCCGCAAACAACAGCAAGATTAGGATGCGTTCTCCTTCGTCGAACGCAATAAGAATTAATTATCAAATACATTTATCATACTATTATACAAACAAACCTTCTGCTAATTAAGTTGTTTACGTGAAGAGAAAGTTTCTAATTGATGATATAAATACCTAGTTAAAATATTTATGAATTGTAAAACGTATAACAATACTTTGATAAATTTTGTGAACTAAGAGGTCGTACGAAAATATTGAGACTCGGATAGGTCATGACTCAGGGTCAAGGTCCTATTCCCTTAGAGCAAACATTCTTGTAGAACCATTCTCTTCGTGTTAATGTAGAAGTAATATATTGATCGGTTGTCTAAGAAACAATGCTTAAGTGATGAAAGAGATAATTTCCAAACACGAGCCCAACTAAGGCCCTGGTCGCACTAGCAGACAAAAATCGTTTCGTCGGGACAAAACTCGGCCAAAGTTTTTGACGGGACGAAACGAGGATGAAAATGCTTTTGTCAGAGTTACGTCCAGCGGAGGACGCACTATCCAGACGAAACCGCAAAAGTAAACAAATTTGTTTTCTGTATCTGTCAGACTTACATTGGCCACATGTAGATTTAAAATATTTTTCGTACTTATTGCCATTACCGATGACAGCGGAATGGCTAAATAAACAAAATAATTGCTTTGACTTCCGTTCGTCCCAGAATTGTCCTGCTTCGAGGCAGGACGACGGCACTTCTGAAGTTTCGTCAGGCCGGCCAAAAAATCAATCGGTTGAAAAAAGTAGGTCGCACGAGCATAGGGTATGTGATGATAGGATTCGGACAGTAATCAAAAGTAAATAACTTCGTAAAACTTGATTTTGAGTGAACAAGCTTGAAGTTCTCGGGGTGATCCTAAGTTAGCGTCCTTTTGCGGTTCAACTAGGGTTACGAAATTGAAATGTGTTAGCGTTTGTTATTAGTACTCATAGTTCAGGAAACCGTTCGTCACCAGGTTCCTGTGAAAGAAAGCGCGGGAGAACAGTTTAGTTATCGCGCGCTTTCGTATAAAACCTTTACCTTTTTCATATAGTTTTATTTTTATCTTAGCAAAAAGAATTCTATTGCGTTATGCGCGGACAGAAATGGGCGTGTTTGGACTAGGTATCTCCTATATATGGATTTGACGTAAAGTCAATCTTCATCAAGAATTTTGCATGGTTAGTACGATATAAAAAGGAAAATCTGTTTTGATCGAAAAAGTATTAAGATATACAGAAGACTGAAGAAACACTGTAGAACTTAAGAACAGAAGTTGATAATAAACTCCCTGCAGAAGAGCCTGATCCTCTCGTCATTTTCTTCAATAACATTAAATTCCCCAATCAAAACATTACAGTATCTTATTGCCCGTTATTTAACAGATTTGTTATTTCCTTGGATTTTGTGGCAACTACTGATTTTCTGAAAGTTTTAACTTTATTCCAAAAAATTGCACCTAATCACCGACGTCTCTCGGGCAAGAATGATTGTTAAAAAATGGATTTATGACGTGTATAGAGGATATTACATGCCCGCACGTGGGATACGAATCTTACCTTCGAGTGTCTTCTCGAACACGAGAAGATTAAATTCGTATCCACAAGCGAACATGTAATATTCTGTTTATTATATAGACAAATAAAGAATAAAAAGTTAAAATTAAAAACAAATTAAAAACAAAATATAGAAAGACTAACTATCGGCTAGATTGAAGTCTTGACAACCGTGATATCTTCACATTGTGAAAGATAAAAATGGTATCTTCGCTGGATACCAAATTTTTGTCACTGAAGAAATACTGGTATTTCATCGGTGTCTATATTAATATAATAAAAAAAAAATTCTTTACTCCAGAGGAATTAAAGAAACATTCAACTAATGTCTGAGCCTCAGTGAATCCCGGAAATGTTGAAATATACACAAGCGAGTGAAGATTGACATAACAAAGAGAAAAAAAACCTCTTCTCGCTCGAGAGATCAAAGACTTTTAAACGATCTAAAAACAGATTAATATCTGGCTTAACATTAAGTTTCTGAGATAATTTACTGAAGATATAAAAAACTTAAAAGACAATCCTTTATCATTTTCAGCTCAATGTTCGAATTCTTCCATCAACTTAATATTTCGAAGGCTATGCTTGATCTAAAAAAAATTATTTTCATGGTTTTCAAAACAGCATACATTAAGTGATGTTCTGAAACCAGAACACTTTCAATCAACATGTAATGACTTTTCAAGGAGGTTTGAAAACGATGAATACCTTCTGTCAAGAATCAAATCGCTAATTATTTTGATTTTGTCTTTCGAAGAATTTGTAACTGAAACACGAATTAGCAGAATAAAAAACTCTCAAATAATTAGCTAAAGCAACACAACAATATCGTTGAGCTAATGGGATGAATAATGTACGATTTGTTGCTCTCAGAAATTTCAACTTAATGAAATGACTCTGATCGCGAGATTATTCACTCACTAGTACAAGCAAAGGTCACGAGTAAAATCAAAACTTGTATTTTTGCTTGAAATATTCCTTTTAATTTTTTTCGTAATACATGAACTGAACTAGATCATATTTAGTAAGGACCAGGCAGAGTAAAAGAAACCTGGTCCTCAAAACACTGCATTTGTTCATTTTACACAGACAGTGGTTGCTAAATTTTTATTTACTTTTCGCACCAAATTAACTTGCAGTTTAAAACTTCGTAATGTTGAACTAGTTCCCAGAAAGAGGGGTGTAAAACGACCATAAAAACAAACCACCAACTTTATCCTTGGTTTCTGCTTTTCGAATGAAGACTGACTCAGTAGCTGTTTCAATGCAACATACAAAATGTGGCGCTTGGTGTCTCTGACAATGTTTCGCCGCCTTTCAACCGACGTTTTAGCCATTTTTTAAGCGACAGCCATATGTCAGTTGTCACTCATTAAATTTAAAAACACAAATTTTGGCATTTTTGTTGTCTAACATTGTATCCGAGATGAAATTATAATAAAACAGTTTATTTTACAAATACTCTCTGCCTATAATGAATAAAAAAATCATTTCAAACTTGGCAATTTCTACAGCTTTTCATTCTTTTCATTGTTGAGGGCTACGTGTTCATTCATTTTAGAGACAATTTAAAAACAACTAAATATTAAAACAGGATTTCGTGCATATTTTTGTCACTAAATACAGAAAAACATCTATCGAGGGATTTTTTTTGCATATAAATAAATACATTTATTAGTCAAATCAATAATACAAAAATCCTTGTTATCTTCCTATGGCGACCAAACCACTTTCTATCGAGATAGAAGAACAAAACGGATCGAAATGGCTCATTTGAGATTTCACCCAAAACCATTAAAAAAAACAAAGAAGTTTCAAGCACAGTAGAGCCGCTCTTCAACTACTTCCCGCGCAAGATTTCCGTTCATTAAAAGTCGCAGGCTTGTTAAATCGTTTTTTTCTTCATTTTCTACAATTCCATCGCTGTTGTTGTGTCCCGAATTGCCAGAATAAGCTCTAGAGTTTGATCGAGAATTTCTCCCCGACATGGGGCCACGGGAGGTATACCTGCTGTTTATAATGTATCTTTTAGTGCTCATGCAAAATAGTTTTCGCATATATCGTAGGTAACCGCGACGAAACTGTCGTGTCAGCGTTCCATAGATTATAGGGTTCCAACAGCTGTGAAAAACAGCAAATATAATATAGATTTTGTACAGGATTTCAATCGCAATCTTTTTCTGATACTCGTTTCCAAAATCAAGTAGCATCCATGTTATTTGTCCAGGAAGCAAACACACGGCAAATAAAATAACTATTACAGCAAGTGTTTTGACGATTTGAATATCCTCCTTTCTTTTCTTGGAAGCAGAGTGCTTGTATTTTCTGGTATTGTGTCTATTTTCATTATTAGTTGTACGGGAACCATGCTGGTACAAACTACCGAGAGTCGGTTCTCGCGACTTGGCTTTGAATAAGTCTATACAGATTAGAGCATAAGCGCATGTAATCGCTATCATGGGGAGTAAAAATTGAAGAACCATTAAAGCTGCAGTATAAATGCGTCTCTGCTCAGGAGGCCATGTCTCCTTGCATGCGAGAGGTGGGTCATCTACGGTACTAACAACCATGTACGGAACCATTAGCAGAACCGACATGAGCCATATTGACGCGATCCACACATACACAGTGCGTCTTTTGATATCAGGTAGAAACGGATGAATGATCGCCCGGCAGCGATGAATAGCCATTGAAGTTAGCGTGAAAACGCTAACAAAATATGTTGTGGTCATAAATGGAGGAATAACGTGACAGAAAAATAAAGAATAAATGAATCGGCCATACATTTCGTAAATCAAAATCGGTATGAAGAAAATGAATGTTAAATCTGACGTTGCCAAATTTATAATAAAAATATCATTGATTGTTCGCCGTCTTCCTTTCGCCTTAAGAATAATAAGTACAAGAACATTTCCAATAAAGCCGAGGATAAATGTTATGACGTAGATTATTGCTCGTATCACTAACTCGATATCATCACTACTTTTACTGACTTGAATGGTTGTAATACTTGTGTTATTCATGACAATCAACTAGCCAACCTCCCGCCTGGTTTCACATTAACTGCCTGTTCGGTTGTGTTTGCTCCCGCTCAAAAGAGCTGCGAGAACGCTGCAGTAACAATACTTTTAACCTCTTAGAAACTCAATTAGACTTGTTTTCTTTCCAAACACGACAAACAATTTAGCCGCTTTCTTATCGTATCACTGACAAATAACATTAGCACGACACAGCTTGATGTTCTCAAAACTCTCAGCAGTTCATTCTCAAGTGATTCTAGTCTTTTGTGTGCGCAGTGTTCAACACGCGTTGGTTTCCTTTAATGGTAAGTTTTTGACATTCGTTATTAAGTGTTCAGTTTGTCTTCACATGCATATAACTACGTATAGGGAGGCTTAACACGACCGAGCGCCACTCGCACTAATGCGTCAATGAAAAGGTGTTGAGCCAACATTTCAACGCATATCATTTCTCTTGCATTAATCCCAGATAGATCTTATGATACCAACTTGCTCGCTCGCTAGACCCCGGTGTGTTTGCCCTGAAGCAACTTGTCATTTTATTGAGTGTTTCTCGTTTGTCGAGCTGTTGTGCTTATATCTATTTCGATTATAAACAAAAGTTTTGTCAAGAGCTTATGTTATTTGTCAATGTACTTGTTGCTGATCGGGTAAGTCACAGCTCAAGATTTCAGCGCCATAAAAAAGTAGACAAATCCCAAATATTACCCGCACAAAATACTAGGAAAAAAGTTAACCAGCTTGTGACGTTATTTATGATTTTCGCATTGTTATACATCAAGATTAACAGCTTGGGATTAACAATCATATCCAGTGGGCTGCGTTTTATATTCAAGCACTTAATTTTCGTTAAAAATTAAGCAGATTGGTAACAATTTCAAAACCACTTACAGCAGCATTCGTTTTTATTCAGAATTGACAATCTACTGAAATAAATTTAAGTATGTTCACTAATATACTACCCCTCCGAAGTAGAACATAATTCAGGAGAAAAGCAACCAGGACGAAAACCGGCAGCGTGGATAATCCAAACACAACGTACAACCAAGAAAATGCAGGCTGTTTTTAATCGATAGGTGAAGCGCTTAACTGTCAGAGACCTTGCAATTAACAGTTAATTTGGCCCAATTACAGTTTTACACCAAGTTCAAGCTAGACTGAATTTTCTGCTAAGTTTTTAGTGTCAAATACATGAAGCATCGCACCGATTTCGTTGGAGTTAGTTTTGCTTAACGTCACAGTGAGTGGGCCGTGGAAGTTTATAAAATTATCTCAAACTACAAATTACACGCCCATTAAGCGCTTGTCGTTGACAAAATTACATTTCATATCACGCTCCGACAGTTGAGTCTGTTTAAGAGAATTCAGCAAAAGAAACCAGAAAAATCTCGAACTTTCTGTCAAACACCATTTAATTCTTCAACCATGGATATTCCTTGGATGAAAATTTAGAACCGAAGGCAAACGGTTTTTTTTAAATCCAACTTTATGCCTCAAGGGAAATATGGTCGACATTAAATGGAGTTTAACCTCTCGTTTGTATTTAAGAATTCTACAAAACATTTGAAAAAAAACATTTAAAGTAATTTTATTAATATCCTGTTCTAGTCTCGTATTTATTTAGCGAAATATTGCTTTGTCCGAAAAGTAACATTTAACGAAAAAAAATGAATAAGATATATTTTACTGTCATTTTTGCACTACTGGAGTTGCCATCATAATAACGCGCAAGATTCAATCCTAAAAGTACTTATCAAGAAAAGGTTTAGACCAAAAAAAAAAATCACTAGTTTGAAATATCCATTTCCTGGAGAAAATTTATCTGATAAGTTTTTTTCTTCTCCTACTAAGCGATCAAATGCCAAGTTCATGGATGGTACATCGAGTTCACGCAAATGACATAAACAGATATCGCACACAATTTACAGACCGCAGACGATTACTGGAAAGTGTTACCTAGCATAAAATTGAAATTAAAAAAGGAAAGCGGAAATGATTCATCACTCTCTATTCTATTTGATTGAAAAAAGCGAAAGATGAACTGTTGTGATATGTCAAACGCTGTCGTTCAATCCGGGACTATTCAACTTGATTTCATCAAGTCAATTATTAATAATATTAAAAGATTTAGTAATATTTTTTAGAAGAAGAATCTCGTATTAAAGTAAAACTTTTACTGTCAGTAAAGAAAAAGAATTATACCCGATATTGAAGATTTGGTTTAATTCAGTACTTTATTAATTGGACTACAAAAAATACTAAGATTTGCATTAGGTTGGCGTTGTTTTGAGATGTGCAAGTGATAAAGTTTAAACGATTTATATCGCAGCTCTCTGGTGTAAAATGATATAAATGTTCTTAGTAAGAACAAGTGATGTTAAAAACAAAAAAACACTTTTTAAAACAGGAACTAATAGTACAGGTTGATTGTGAGCGAGTGCACCGCGAGACTTCAAGTTTAGTATGGCCTGTCTCTTCTATCTTGTCTGGCGCCTTGCCTGGAAGGTTGAAAATGAGGAGATTAATATTTACAGCCGACCAACAAAATGAATGACCACTCAGAGTAAAACATTACGATAACAGCGATACATTATTCAACTTAACATGGTGAACACGGATTTGCAATTACCATCTGCTACAATACCAGGCCTACCTTAAATCGAAAACGACTAAAAATAGAAGGGAGGTCAAGTTTTCAGTTTTCCACAAAATTAACAACAAACGCCAAAAAGTCAAAAGAAATTAAATTGATTTCCCAACATTACTAAATATACACCACATAACACTCCGGGGGCCGTGTGCTAGATATCTATCAGTTTGCTTGGAGGAGAGTCAACAACAAACCTTTTTACGATTAAAACCCCACTCGAGTAATTGAAAGGTTATATCTACCTTTAAATATAATATTCCGTCATTTTTAGGAGTTTTCTTTTCAGCTGCATTTTTCCCCACAGTCGACAAGTAAACCATTATAAAATAGTTTTGAAATCACGCGAGGGGAAAACAACTGCTTGGCTCGATTACAAACATTTACAGACAGCAATGAAATTATGGATTCGGTTTACAGCGATGAAAATTCGATCCTATATTCAAACATTTGAAGATTTTCAGCAACGGCCCCAGCTGCAACTGACATCCTCTCACGAGACTCAACACAAAACATGTGGCTCACATTTTAATAAGACTTTTTATTTTAATTTTTCAGAGTTAGTAATTTTTTTCGAATCATGCAAACTGTACAAATTCTTTTAATTTTTCATTTATTTTTGTTTGTAGAACACGCGACCACACTATCTTCTGACCAGGTTTAAAGCTGAACATAATGTCTAGAACTGACGAAGGTGGTTGTTTTTGAAGAAAAAATTCCGATTGGGTGGAAGCAATCACACACTTAACATCTTTAGTTATGGATAGTCTTTTGTTAATAAGGGTCAAGAAGGAATTTGCCTGGATTCATGTCAAGCTTCGAATTCTACAAAGCATCATTAGAGCTAAGAAAGGTTATGTCAGGGGTCTTATCTATTAAGGCAAACGATACCATGCAAAAGGAAATCCAAAACCGGGAGAAACGAGATACAAAATAAAAGTTATTAAGTATGGTTTCTATTTAAAAACAATTAAAACCATTCAGAGAGACACTTCGGTTAGTGTTACGACTTTACAACTCAACTACATTCTTGGTGGAAACTTTTTATCAATTTGAAGACACACGACACCACAAAGAAAAAAACTAAAAAAACTGGAAAGAAAGTGAGAAGAAAAAACTCAAAGCTTGGAACCTACAGTAAACCATTTAAATACATATCATGCCTAAGATATCCATTATTTACTTACTGTCAAAATCCAACTACTATCTTAAAAGGCACGATACTTAACCCCTGACATAAGTCAAATGCAAGCAGCTATTTAACCTGCATAAATTAACTAATGGATATACACGAGCCCCACACGCTTAGGCAAATTGCCTCAAGAGGAAGTCATTTCCTGATAGTCTTGGACAAAATAAACTATTTTTTTTTACTTTAGAAAGTTTAGCGGTAACTTATAATTTACCGCTATTTTGTGTTTTCTTAAATGATGAACAAGTGTCACTCGTCCTTTCAAATTTAGAAAAAGCAATCTGTCGATGTTTCACGAAGATTAAAAGAGTTGTTAATAATTTCAAAACATATGAGAATGTGTATGTCCAAAAACATACTTCACAATGTTCTCAAATTTATCAGTTTTTCATCTCTACAATCTCACTAGAGGTTTCATTAAAAAGACAGCAGTACTTGCCAGGAAATCCCTACCACCAATAACCACTAATAACCACTAATATCTTGTAGAGTATGTTAGGAAATTTACTGTACTTTCAGGATAATACATAGACATGCTGCTGAACCAGTTTAACAGTTGCCCAAAATGTTCCGTTATCTATGTTGTTTTAGTGAAGAAATGAGAACCGCTCAAAAATATTCGCGGTTTTTCTTTCAATAGCTTTGATCCTACTTATTAGACTCTGGGGCAATAATAAAACGATGGTTTATTTGCATGTTTCTTATCTAACCCATTTTAAAACATCAAAGTGTAATTTCTAGGTCTTTGTGATGTAAATTAAAAGGATGCCAAAAAGAAGCTGACAAATTTCTCCAAATGTTAATTTTTTTTTTTACTTCCCCACGGCTAGGCTCTTTTAACATTAATCGGAAGCGTAGAAAAAGACTTTTTGCAAGATTCATTGAAATACGGAAAATAAATTGCACTTTTCGGCAGTTAAAGAAACAAACAAACTAAATTAACAAAAAACTTCCTGCAGCCTTTCAAGGGGGAAAAATAAATAGGAAAAAAATACAATTTAATTTCACGTTTAGCTATTGTTCCAAAAAAAGAAACTGCGACAGGCGGAAGTTTTGATCCTGTGTCTTGATTGAATTCAAGAAACCAAATTAGAAAACCAAAACTCAAGAAGATAATTCCAAACCAGTACAGACAAGTTCAAACTAAACAACTTTTATGAACCATCACAACACTACATCTTAAAACACTTAATGACCTTTAAGTCGCATCTTTAAAAAAATGGTCATTTCACCCTTGGGATTTTGATCTGTTGTCATGAAACAATTAAAATAAGTGATCATAACAATACCGTATTATTTTTTAAATAAAATAAATACCTAACTCAGCAAGAAGCTCTCTATATCGGCGACTAAACGATCTCCCTTTTGTTTTGCAGGTTTTTCGAATGCAATTATTTCAAAATAATTTTTTTTTTTTTAACTGTTATGTCAAGTGTTTATTACTCGAAAAATTTTCACACAAAAGACCCGAATATCTTGCAAGGAAAGGTTTTTAACGGTAGCACAACAAAGTGACTTGCTGTCTCCGAAATAGTTTGTTGAACAACAGCTACAAAAAGCAGTCATTCATTTGTTTGCACCACGCAATATCAAAACCATGTTAATCGTTTTATTGCATGAGGTCATAATCGCAGCAAGCAGTATGTTTGTATTTCGTGAAGAACGTAAATTAAACTTTACAATACTCGTCATACAATCGATGGCGACGAAGTTATGGCTAGATAAGAAGAGCTCAATCCTTATCATATTTAGACGCTTGGTACAGTTAAACCAAACTAAAGCTTATCAAAAAGAAAATAACAAAAAAAGCCCAAAATAAACAGTAAAATCAGTCATTTCTCATGTAAAGTTCTGTCCTAAAGATTTGATCTCTAGTTCCAATTGCATTTTCATTTCACTTTCTTGTCAACAACAACGAATAAAAAATAAATCGATTAATTGCAGAAAACGTTGCAAGCCAAACAGGTTAGCAAACGCTACAAAACTGTACATGAAGATGGAACCACGCCACTTAACGTTGTCAAATAACGTCTGTATAAAAAAAGAATTCTATTCTCATTATGTTTTTTTTTCAAATTTTTTTTTGACTAATGGTGAAAAAATCTGAACAGACTCTTAGGGTGCGTTCGTTTGGGACTATTCCGGAATAGGATTAAATAAGTTTTTTTCTGATCTGGGCTGTGATTGGCTGAAACCATTTCCAGGGATGATAATCCATGTAATCCTATTCCGG
>JAOEHV020017088.1:5000-18533 GCA_025447995.2 Isaurus tuberculatus | reverse complement strand
AGGATGGAAAGCTGAGTTGGCTTAGGCGGAAAAGAAGGTCACACAAATATTCGAAAATCTTGGCAAACTGCTGGGATCGAACTGGGGACCTTGTGGTTGGAAAGCGGAGATCTTACCAACTGCGCCAACCACGTCCGCCCATATTTGCCCTAGACACCTAAAAATTTGGAATCATATGTTTCAGTTTGAAATGCTATATTTTTCAGATGTGCAAAAAAAATTCATATCATAGGCACTTTAAGCATTATTAGCAACAATGGCAAACCACTCAAATTACCAGCAATAGTAGCCGCAAACAAGGGTAGCCTTTAGGTATTCTTCTTTGAAGAGGTAAATAAACTATTAAGCTCGTTTGTGTTACACTTTCACCTCAATTGAAAGTAATAAAACCACCTTCTTCCAAATGATTTTGCTCAATTTCGGGAGCACTGTAAAAACCAGAGGTCCCACTCACCTTGTGAGTTATTTTGTGAAGCCATGTTTAATAATGGCTGGATTATCTCAGGGCCATAGATACCATTTTTCTGCCACAAATTCAGTACCTTGATAATTCGCCCCTAAAAAAATAAGGGTTAAATTAATGATTATTTTCTGCATTTTTAATCAACTGAGTCTATAGTCTCTTTTATAAATAGCCAAATGATACAACAAAAAATTGAATTTTGGATTTGATTCTCAATCAAAATTTCTCTCACCATGGGCAAATAGGCAACATTAAACTTCAAAATGCTCTTTCTTCTTACCTGATCTTCAGGTTGACACTTGAATAATAGCTGAAAAGTCTGGTTGATGTTTTTGACAAAACGTGGACCAAAAACATCTTTATCAGCACCAAACTAAAAATTTGAAAGAAAAACATTCTGTCATATTGTCTAAAATGACTTTTATTGGTAAGAACAATAAATACTTTAAAACAAATGAAGTAAAACAAACTTACAGGACCAAATTTAATATCAACATAAGCAGAGATATTCATAAAAAACAGTGAAGCACATAACATTCATAGCTTTATTTGCAGTCTCTTTCGAATTTTTAAATTTCATTACTTGGCTAATGGTAAATTATTTTTACGATCTGTATGGATCTATACCTGGTGTCTGGAACCACGTATTAGGGAATCCATTACATACAACGCTGGGACTTTGTATTCTTGTCGACACTGAAAAATAAAATACACATGTATGACAGTTGATTAATTTGTTGTGAAATCAATTCCTCCAAACAAGAATGCCTATTTATGAAATAGCTAAAATATATTAACCAACCTTCTGCACAAATTTCTCTATGCTCTGGACCACGTGTTTGTAGTACTGCGAATTCAATCAACGTAACTCGTTAATGAAAGCGAATATTTCACACTTGAGGAATAAAAGCGATAATGTCATCTCCCTGATCACAAATAAATCATTTTTACCTTGATTGCTTTAATAGCAAGTCGAGTTATCTGTGTCACTTTTGCCTTTGAAATCGGTGGTTTTGTTTCGTAAATTGTAGACAGCTAGAAAAGACAGCAAAAGGAGAGTTAGTGATCCGGTGACTTGCAAAACACAAGCGTGTATGAATGAGAAGCGCTCAAACTAACAATTCAAAACACACATACTTCACTATTGAACTGTCTGACAATCTCCATGTCCCCCATTTTGGTTTAAAAAGTAACTATTCCTTGAAAAAGATAATGTTAGTAAAATACAACACCATGAACAGGAAAAGAAACATGGCCGCTTGAGGTACAAGCCATCCCACAAGCCAATGCAAACTGGCCCGGGCGGCTCGTGTCCAGACTCCACACACTATCAACAGAACAGGTGTTGTAGTACATGAGTTTCAAAAACATCACTCCTTTATTTTCGCTAAAGAGTATTTGTAATGGCTAAAATGGACTCAAACAATAACTTTTGTGCAGAATTAGTGAAGATGTTGAACGATTTTCGCAAAGAAGGCTCTTTTTGTGATGTTAAAATTAGTGTCAGAGGTTGGATATTTGCAGCACATCGGATCGTCTTGGCGGCCAATAGCCCTTATTTCAGAGCATTGCTTTCCAACGAAATGAAAGAAAATCTGGAAAATTTGATAAAATTGGATGAGCTCAGTGCAAAAGTTGTGGAGTCCATTTTGGATTTTATGTATTCTGGAGAGATTAGCATGAATAAAGACAATGCCATAGACTTGCTAGTTGCAGCAGATTATCTCCTCATGCCCCAACTGAAAGAAAAAGGATGCGAGTTCTTGATCAGAAAAATGACTCCATTAAACTGCGTGACAATCCTTAAAGTATCTAAAAAATACAACTTTGTAGAACTCCACAAGAGAGCCCTGAAATTTGCCCAGGAAAATTTTCATGATATTTGTAAAAAGGATAACTTCCAAGACCTGAGCGCTTCACAACTAGAGGAAATTATCTCTGGAAACGAACTTGTTGCAAAAGAAGAAGATGTTTTTAAATCTCTGGTTGATTGGGTTAACTATGATTTAGGTGAACGAAAGAGGCTGTTTCACGAATTGTTTTCTCATGTGCGTTTGATTTATCTCCCTAGGAAGTACTTGATGTTAGTTGTTGAAGAAAATGACCTGGTCAAAGGAAGTGAAATATGTCAAAAGTATATAGCAACTGCAAAAGAGTATTTCTCTTCTTCTGAGAAAATTAAACGGGGTGATCTTCAAGTTTTCAGACCAAGAGGTTGTCAACAAGCTGTGTTAACAACTGGAGGCCTGCAAAGTGATCAAGGGTATAAGATTTCATCTGGTACAAGTTTGTTCATACCAGCCACAAAAAGGTGCTCCCCAGTTTTTCCAATGCTCACTCCAAGGAAAAACCATGGGATTGCAGTATATGAAGGGATGATATATGTTGTTGGTGGAGAAACAAATGATGTAGCAGCTCTTCGGAGTGTTGAACTTTATGACCCCAAAGCAAACTCTTGGTCTAGTGTGATGTCAATGAAAAAAGAAGCTGCAGGGGTGGGATTAGGTGTTTTAGGAGATTATTTGTATGCAGTAGGAGGCTGTGACATTGAAGGTAGCCCTCTTAATGTTGTCCAGAGGTACAGCCCTCGGTTGAACAGATGGCAGTATGTTGAAGGCATGAATTCTGCTCGTACAAGGCACAGTGTTGTGGCAGCAAATGGGTTTTTGTTTGCCCTAGGTGGTTATGGAACTGAGGACTACCTTCCTCTTCAAACAGGAGAAGTTTATGATCCTGAGGCTGATAAATGGTTAAGCATTTCCCCTATGAAGCGTCGGAGATCAGACATGTGCACTATATGCGTCAATCATATGATATATGTTATTGGGGGTGAAGATATTTTGGACAGTGTTATGAAGTTAGATTTCTGTGAAATGTATGAACCTGCAACTGACACATGGAGTGTGATGACTCCACTCCCTAACCCGCTGTCTCATAGTGGGGTAGCTGCTATTGGAAACAAAATCTATCTCTTTGGAGGGCTGAATGCTGAAAGTAAGGAGCTAGATATCATAGTATGTTTTGACATCGAGACCAAGGCATGGCAGGCAGTTGGATGTCTGCCAGTCGCTATTGAAGGAGGTGCATGCTGTACTATTGTTCTTCCAGGAGAATTAATGAGCTCACTTTTTTGAAAACTTGTGGTTAGTTAGTTGAGCAGACCACAAAATACTGTTTTGTTAACAAAGGGGAGATAAATGAGAGTCAAGATTTAATCAGTTCAGAATGAAGTAGGAAGCTGAGGTTTCAATTGTTAGTCAGGTCAATGGTAGTGGCCGCAGCAGAGGGGGGGTAGAGGGGGACTGGCTGCCCCCCCCCAATAATTACTTTTGGGGGCAACATGCCCCCCAAAAAAACTATCTTGCCTTTTAGTATTTGTGAATGCATCATTATTGAGGTATCCATAAAGTTGCATTTTAAAGAAATGTACTTTCATGGAGACAAAAAATCACTTTTATGTCAATGGACTGGACCCCCCTAGATTTCTAGTCCCTTTGGTTCTTGAAATTCTGCCCCCCTCCCCATCAAATATTTGCTGCCACGCCTCTGAATGGGATACCGTTAACATGACACATGGTTGTGACATAGGTCTATTTGTTAGATTATAGTTAAATCTTGTTCATGTTACACCTGGGTTAATGATTAAAACAGTAATAAGATAAGAGAAGATCAAATATTCTAGGTGGAATTAAAGTAACTACAACAAGACCTAAGATGTATATAATATTTAAAAGAGCAAAGAGTTACAGGAACCAAGACCAAGTATTATCAAAACTGAAATTGTCTGTGAGTAATGAGTGCACCTTTAAAATGCTTGCAGTCCAACCTTGTTGAGCCACTTCCTTACAATTCAGTCCTTGACTACAGGGACGGCGATTAGCATGGCTGATTATTTATTTATTTATTTACAAACATTGCCTTGGCAGTGCTTCTAACCAGAATGTATATACTCCATTTAAACCTTTATTTCTCCCATTAAGTTCAGAAATTGTGATCAACTTCTTTCCATTTCACACTTAGCAAGGTCTGCAGGTCTGCTGCACCCCCTCCACACAAAAACTTTTGAAATCCCATTTTTTAGAGCAGTTTTGCAATCAAATTTTTAATTCAAGGTTTCAGACTAAAAATTTTACAGATATAAACTACACTTCTAATTAGCACTGACATACCAGAATGAGTGAATTAGTAAGCAGTAAGATGTGATCCAAAAATTCTTTTTGGCACAAGGCTGAGATCTTTTTTCATATTTTACATTTATTTATATAATAACTGTATTTATTACTCAAAATAAGTTTTTGTAAATGGTTACTGCATGGAAAACTAAGAAACTTTGGTACAAAATGAAGAGACTCTATCAAAGATCAGAGGGTCTAAACATCTAACTTAGTGACAAAGGTAATATGGTTTCAGACCATCCAACCCCTGGAACTGTAAAGTAGGGATTCTCAACAGTTCAAAACTTGTCCCTGTGGGATAGGGGTGCAGACCTTCTAGATTTCAAGAATTTACTGTGTTCCACATTGACTCGGCCATCTCAGGGTCTTGAGGATCTCAGCAGTGAAAAGATTTCTCGTACTTCAATGTATAGTTCGGGGATTAAATAAGAGCGGTTTATGTTGAATATTGCCTAAAAACTTTTAGGAATATTTGGATAAAAATGTAATAGAGAATATTTTGTATTTCCAAAAAAATTACAGAATATCAATCTTTGGACAATAAAAAAAGTACAAATAAACTCTATTCCGTAAAATGCTTACAAGTGTATACTCATTTATTTCATCTGGCTGACAAGTGTGATGATTGAATATTAAAAAACCAAAAGCCCCCACAAGAGAAGCAGATCAAAAAGGCAAGACAAGCTGTAAAGGAATGAATGCTTTGCAATGGTAAAGTGAAGAGCAAATACATTGTGTATTTCTTTAAAAGAATAAACTGTGATTTAGTGTGTTTTCATGTGTTTCTGGTGATTTTGTGAAATATGTATACTAAAGAACTTGAGTTTTGTTCAGACTCAGCCACAGTATGTTATAGGGATTCATAAACACGCTATTGAAGTTTCAGTGGATTTTGTTGCAATTTAAGGTAAGAATTGAATGTTTTATTAAGTCTATATAAATACATACCTGTAAATCAACACTAACATAGAGCTTGGGCTACCTGTGGCTTAACAAAACAACTTCGAAAAATTCCTTAGTCTGTAAAGACTGGGCCGAGTCGACCATTAGGAACTGGGCACAAACGTTTAAACTAACCGGATTGAGACTGGCACGAACTTGTAAAAAAAAGCAAATTTGTGTTTTCCATTTTAACTTTCCCTCTGGTTCTTAGCAACCTAAATTTTATAACAGTTAGGTCAGTTTTACTTAGCCAACGCAATATGACATCACAGTACAGGGTTAGTAGATTTTGTTTGTTGCCATATTCACTGATATTGGTAGTAGATTAAAGTTTTCGTGCCTAAATGTTGTGACTGATGGCCGTTTTTTGTTCATCACTAAGGTTGCCGATTCCAAACGTGAGGAGTTTAGAAAATATTTGGAAAAAGCAGGAGTACTTGATGCTCTCACGAAAGGTTTGCTGACGTCTTGAAATTCAAAAAACACTTTATTTTGTTTAACTCCTAACATTCATATTCGATTGTTTACATTTTTTGTGTAGTTTTGGTCAATTTGTATGAAGAGCCCGAGAAACCAAGCAATGCCCTCGAGTATCCTTTTGTTTTTCATTTTTAGTTAAATTTTGTGCTTGTGAAGTGCAGCGAATGCCAGCATTAGGGTACAATAGTATATTATTTGCAGGCGGATTCAAAAACTGGTATTGTGCCGAGGACTTAATTTCGCTCTTCCACAACGTGTACCAATTCAGTTGATTCCCTTAACAGAGAATTTTGCATATAGTTTCTTGAAACAGCATCTTCATGCTGGCCCTCCAGAAACAGCAGATGTTGAAGCTTTGCGAAATGAGGTGATGGAGCTAAAACAGAAAAACGAACAACTTACACTGGAAAATGCTGAACTTAAACAGAGAGTGAGTACTGTGAGGGAGTGTTATGCTATTCAAATGTATTTAGTTAAATAAGTTGCTAATAAATTATTTTCTAAATAATAATTTATTAGCAAATATTACTTTTCATAACTTTATGTTGCTGCTTACTATTTTGGAATTAAAAATATTTCTGAATAAAATATAAATAGAATAAATAGAAATGGTTTGAGGTGGATGGGTCATGTGTTGAGGAGGGAAGATGATGAACCAGTAAAAATAGCATGGGATTTGGAAGTGAATGGCATAAGAGGGAAAGGAAGACCAAAGACTACATGGAAAGATATGATGAAGAAGGAAAGCAGTAAGGTTGGTCTGAATGAGGAGGATGCTCAAAACAGAAAGAAGTGGAAAGAAGGAGTATCATCATGGTGTGAGAGTCAGTGACCCTTCGTAAGAGAGAAAATATTGACTTAAATAGATGATGATGATGATAAATGATCATGACATGTAATGTTTTTGTTCTCTCCAGCTACAGGCCTTGGAACCACAGACTGATGAAAAAGAGGTTACATGAAAAACAATATTGTGAATTTTATTCTGCTTTGCATCAACCCCTAATACTTGTAATTTCAACATGTTGTTTATCTTTTGTCTCAATAGGTTGAAGGTTAATTCATTCATGAAGCAAAGTATAAACCAGCTGCATTAATAATGTTAGCATTCCCATTGGTGTTTTAATTTACAATAAACTATATGAATGTATGCATAAAGTAAAAATTTTACAAACTGTTCTCTTTAACATTTTCTGTCGAGCAATTTTATCATAACTGTAATAAAGTTGTTTAGATTTTGTATCTTGCTGATATTTCTATTGTATATCTTCGCTCCACAAGTCATCTTATGATGTCATGCATATTAAGTAGCCTTTTTCGCAACTCACACAGAAAACCAAAACAAAATTGTTCTCGCTCGCTTATTAAGTTGCCTTCAGTTATAAAACCCATGGATGTGGAAACTAGACCCTTGGCCCTAACTAATGAAGCAAAGTCACTTTTTCGTGGTGTTTGCACTTTAAAGTTTATAATATGTATGGCATCTTTTTTCTTTCTTATTTTATTTGTGCAGTGTTAAAGAAAGGGTTATAAAATTTTTAAATCCAGAAAATGCGTTAAACCCTTGTTTTTCTTTCTCGAAATACAGAGAATTGTTCCCAAATCATGTTGCCAGTGACATCAGTTAGTTTGATAAGCAGCAATATGGCTGAAAAATAGATTAAAACTATAAGTCACAGAGGGAAATAGTTATACTGTTGAGTTGATGTGCAAAATCGCCAAAGTTTTAAGAGCAGGAGTTACACACTTGATGTAACAGTTCTTCAAATTCCTTTCAAACCAACTGATGTCATGACCCCAAATCTTTCTCAGTCCCTGGATGACTTTGAAAGTGAAAATTAGCATCTTTTGGCTGCTAAAAATCAAAATATTTTTTTTTGTCAGCTTCAAACCAATATCCTTTTCTATGCACAAGTTAACAAAAAAAAAACTTGTCATACACACTTTAATTATACTCGTTAGAAAAAACTTGATGCAAAGGTGGTAGGTTATTGCCGGGTAAAAGTGGAGTTGGGGTGGAATATAAAAAAAGGAATGATCCTATAAAAAACCTAAAGATGATCACTGTAAAGGATTGCCTCCAGATTTTGAATTTTAGTAAAACTTCTTGGAGCCCCTAAGCAATTTTGAAACCATCTTTACTGTTGAGAATACATAATTATACATTAACCCTTTAAGCCCCAAACACGGCAAATGGCGTGTTGGCAAATTCTCCCAACTGAGTTCCATACTTTCTGTAGAATTAGTTTGGGAGAATTTCACTTTTCAACTTCCACAGCTTATTCCACTTGATCAATTCCAAGTTTCTCATTACGAGTAATACTATTTTGTTTGAGTTATGTAAGGAGAAGTTAGACATTGATAAATTGCCTTGCTCCTTTAAAACTCTTGGATTTTTGAACTTTTCTTCTAGGGCCTTTAAAAACTCATAGAAAACTTGATTTCCAACATCGACCCCAGGAAAACTCCTTGAATTTTTCTATTAACATGAGTTGTTATAATTTTAGTGTCTCTTTACATAAAAAAAACATTTAAAATTTAAAAACCATTTTGGAAAGGTTTTGTACAAATTTACAAGTTTAAATGAAGATTTTCCTGAATTTGCAAACTAAAAATGCAGTTTGTAGTCATGATAGAGCAAGTTTTAATAAGCACACACTTTTAAGAGAAAAAGTCAATGACAGGGCCGTAGAAAGTGGGGGGGGGGGGGGGCAACTGCCACCCAAAGCAAAATAGAAAAGAAGTACAGAAAAAATAAAAACAAAAATGACAGAGGGTGGAAGGAATTATTTATTGAACAATAGCACCCTTGGGTACAATTGGGCTATCTTGATTTTGTTGACTACATCTAGCCAAATTCAGGATAACAAAGTCAGCTTGGAAAGATCTCCAAAAAATTTGCTTGAAAATTAGCAAGAAGACCAAAATATTTAGATGAAAAACTTGTCCATGACTTCCCAGTCTTGGTGGAAGAAGTTTTTTAGGTTGCATATGAACCCTGTACAACAAATACAACAGACAAGCTCTAAAAAGTTTTTTATTTCCATATTGCAGAAGTGCTTATTACACGCAGTGTTGTGAGACAGGTGTGCTTGGCAAACACAACAGTTACTGCTATTATTACTAAAGAATTATGATTTCTGAAGAACAATTACTATAATGTTTAACAATAAAGAACATTTTATTTCCATAATATTGAGATGTTGATTGAATGAGATGAAAGAAATTTGGTCAACACAACAGTTCAGTAGCAAGCTTGTACCATGTACAGTAACTCGTGGCTCTACTTCTTAGAAATGCCGATAATGCCACAGGCAGCCCTTCCACCAGCATTGCCTGTTGTCAAACTCAGTTCATGACCTCCCTTTCCCAGGTCATCTACACCTTCATGAACCTACAGGAAATAATTATAAGCTTTTTTTATCATGTTACATTTTCCTAAAAACAAACCAGTAACAGGCAAGCTAACTTGTAAATGCATTATGGGAAAAAAATACATATCAGTTATTGAACAACCATGAGGTCAAGATGGCTGGATATTGGCCAAGTTCTTTTTTTTGCATTATTATGGACCGAGACAAAGTCGAGGTTCATGAAAATGCAAAAAAAAGAAGGAGGCCAATATCCAGCCATCTTGACCGAACAAGCTTCTTCAATAAAGGATTTATTATATGGCCAAAGAATTTCACTTTACTACTGAAAATCCCGAGCGGGCAAGATGGCCCTATCTTGCCCGCTCGTGTAACCAATCAGAACACAGAATTCGCTTCATCTTGCCCGCTCAGCGAGCCTGCCATATAATAAAAAATATTAATACTAAGGGTGATTTTTTCACATTATTCATCCTTGAAGCTAGTAGCTAAATCCTTTTACTAGCCTAATGACCCATTTGAGCTGGTGTTTATCTCTAGTTTATGTAGTGTTGACTCCCCCTGGATGGGACACTAATCCATTGTGGGTTAACTCCCAGCCAAAGCTGGCACTCATTTACCGACCTCGTAAGGATGGAAAGCTGAGCAGGAATTGCATGTTAGCTTTTAATTTTTTTACCTAAAGTATGTTTCTTGAACTTGAACTTAAATTTTTTGAATTTTGATTTTTTCTTGACAATCATTTAATTTAGTCACTGCATGCCTTAAGACTTCTTAGTAAAGGGAGCAATTAAAAACTAGAAAGGTCTAAAATTCTTCAAATTTACAGGGAAGATATACCGTATTTACCCGTGTATAATGCGCGCCCATGTATAATACACACCCTAATTTTGAAGCCAATTTTGAAAAAAAAAATAAAAACAACGAAATCACAACATGTTTCATCACATTCGTTTACATAAACTTAAGTATTTCGCAGTAAAATTCTTATATTTACAGTCAAGTGTTCAACAAAGATAGTTCAACTTCAACAAAGTCAAAATAATGTCAGTTAATTTCTAAAAGCAACAACAACACATGTTGCATTACGGTAATAATGAACTGTGAAGCCTTTGTTTCCCGTCTGTTTACGATATGCTAATGAAGTCCAACGGAAAACAATGGGTTCCGTGTATTATGTGCACCACAAATTTGTAGGTCAATTTTGAGCAAAAAAAGTGCGCATTATACATGGGTAAATACGGTAATTATGTGAATTGAAATGTTTTAGTTTATGTTCGAAATTTCATTTGTCAACTTATTTGTTTAAAAAGACAGCTTTTTGATGACCAGGTTCCCCAAACCCTTTCCCTAGGCTATGCACCAAACATTCCCCAGTTTCACGTACCACAAGGGAGCGCCCAATAACTGAGTGCTGTCCTGTCAGGGTAACCAACTTGTCTTCAATGCACACTTTGGCAACACCACCAGCATCGGCCTCAATGTTACCAAGATCACCATAATGTCTGGACCAGAAAATAAACAAACTTGCTGTGGTATTATACATATTATTATTAAATTTTAAACATTGGGTTTAGAGTTACTGAGAAGCTATACACAACAGAAACAAAATCCCCACTAGTATGAGACAAACCACTCGGCTATTTACAAACATGATGAATTTTCCTCTGGGATTACCAAAGACAATCCAGAATGGGATTTAGGCCCAGGACAACCACATTCACCATGCTGTGAAATTCATACACTTAAATGGTTCTAGTTGCATCTATCTTCATCATAATCTGTCCTTGTCCTGCCATCAGGCACATATTCGGCCTCTGCAACTGTTCACCAGTACTGTCGATCCTGCGCCTTGCAGAGACACAAAAAATGATTGCAGGCCGGAAACAACAAGCACTGAATTTTGTCTAACAAACAAATACTTGAAGCAAGCTTCTCATCCAAAAGAAAAGAAGCAAAAACTTTAATTAGTGTTAATAACTAAAAATTACTCAAAGAATGAGTTTGTACAAATTTAACTACTAGCAATACCTTTCTTCATCTTCTGGGGCACCATGGTTCTTACCAGAAGGATTGAAATGAGCTCCAGCACTTGTGCAACCTGTGAATAAAAAAAATTATCATGATATAAAAAATAAAAATTAATACACTGTCTTATAGCCCTTTGGTTTGGAATTGTATTGAAACAGGCTACCAAGGGCCGCAGAGCATTTTTAAGAGTGGGGGGGGGGTGGCCAAACTTTTGATTTGGAGTGTGGACATCTTAATGGGAACTAAAACTAGTGAAAGTCAGGTAAAAAAAAGGGGGGGGGCAATTGCCCCTGTTGTCCCCCCTGCTCTGTGGCCCCTGGCTACAGGGCAAGTGTATCTCCTACCTTAGCCTAGCCATTTCTCTACTCAATGTTGTATTAATGTTTAAATAAATAATAAAAATAAATAAATAAACTTGTTGGCAACTCCCCGAAAGAGGCTTTTTGGTTGCCGTAGTTAAAATCCCCCTTCCCCCAATTAAGAATCCCAACTGGTAGGAGGCAAACCAGTTGGCTATTTACAAAGCGTGCTGAATTCCTCCCTGGGATATCCGAGGACAAATCCATTCAATAGTCACAGTCGGGGATTTGAACCTGGGTCACCCACATTCAAATCCCCGACTCTAACCACTGAGCCCCACTGCCTCTATCTCGTGTGACTGATAATTTGGTAAAGAGACAAATAATCAGGTGCAAAATATTTGCACATAAACCTGTAACAATGGCAAATATTCAGTTTGACTTGCATTGTTTCTAAGTTTTTAAAAATACAGGAAATGTGAGTCTTTTTTTTTCAACTGCTAGAAGTAACTTTAATTTGTAAAATGACTTTGAAGCTGTGGCTTTCAAATGTTCCATAACATTAAACAGTTCTTTCAATTGATTAAAATAAAACAAAATTAATAATAATAGAATAAGTTTTCTAGAATTTTAGCAGGTATAGTATCATCAACAACATCCACCATTTAAGTATCTTCTTCCCTGCATGCTTAGATCAGCATTTAGTTTCTGATTGGCTGCTTTATTCTTACATCAATCTGCATCATTCCTTACAATACCCTTCTTCTCATACATCCTCTCTGCTCTGGATTAATCTCTTTCTAGATACCCCTTAGAACTTTTCCCTTTTCATTTAGCTATAGGATGGTACTTCAAAATTAAGTTACCATTAGTTGTGTCCCCAAACTCGTGGATATGGAACCCGTGTTTTCCTTCAGTTAAGCCTGTTACTTCTCCTGTAATCTTGCATTGTCCAGAGGCACTCTGTTTTAAAAATGAGATTCTTGTGTTTTAAATTGCTCAAGAAAAAAATTTCTAATACAAAACCACAGGGCTGATCTACAAAGTTTACACTTACAAAAAGAAAATGTAAAACTTTCAAACTACCCCGACATTAAATATACATGCAGTGGGCAAATCAGCAAAGCTAAATCCTTTTATGAGCCTAGTGGCCCATCAGAGCCGGTGGTTATCTCCGGTTCCTGTAGTGTTGAGGGGATAAACACTAATTCATTGCAGGTTAGCTCCTAGCCGAAGCTGGTAACTCATTTACCAACTGTGTAAGGATGGAAAGCTGAGTAAGCTTTGGCAGAAAAGAAGGTCACGCAAATGTTCAAATTTCAGCAGAGCTGCGGAAGAACCCAGGACCTTAAGATCGGAAGGCAGAGATCTTACCAACTGTGCCAATTACGCTGCCTTGGATAAATAAGCACACCACAAATATTCTTTCTAGAAAGAAATATAATGCTGACCAAGCATTAAATTATATTGATTTCTTAATTTCTAAGAAGCACAACATTTCTAAACTAGTGGTTAAAATCATTACTGTTCAAACAATCTCCTTGTAAAAACAACAATCTACTCAAATTGAATAGCCTGACTTCATTGTATAGTAACAACATTTTTGAAACATTTTGTTGATTATTTATTTGATCAGATATTCATCTAGATTTTCACCAGAATTATGTAAAATTCATAGAATTTTTTTCTGGGGTAACATATTATGAGGTCCAAGACATCTCAAGCTTAAATATTTCCAAACAAGGTAAATGCAAAGATATGAGAACCGGTCG
>JAOEHV020017088.1:0-2500 GCA_025447995.2 Isaurus tuberculatus | reverse complement strand
GACCAGTAGCTGAGCTGACAAACATGTCGAACGCATTTCACTAATCTATGATTACTTCTAGTTCTAGAACACTATTAAGTTCGACTTTATTACAAAAAAAAATTGAATTTTCTCAATAAGCTGTGAATTCTGAGAAACTTTCATAGATTTAAAGAAAATTTAAGTTTGTTTTATAGCAGATACTTGTCTTACGGCTGATCAGGATAGAGAAAACAAACTTGAGTCGATGAAAAACCTTGTAAACGATACTTTTTCGCGCAACCTGCAGGTACCTGAAATTTACGGTCTGCCGGCCTGCAATCGCCATCTTGCTTCCGGTGACGTCACATGGCGATCAACGCAAGCGCAGTAGGGATGCGATAGGACAGTTGCTGTTCGTTTGATTTTCGCGTACAATTAAATCCTTATTCGTATTTCGAATTTGTTAAGATAAGACATACCACTTCATGAAACAGCGAACAGAATGAAAAGAAGAACTATCGATCCTTCAAAGCTTCGACGCCCTCTTAAACGTTCTCGCATTACGGAATCAATTTATGGAAGGTAGAAAGTTAAAGATTCTATGGTGGTTGTCGACTCACTGACGTGCTTTTCTTTTATTCGACGTCTGATCAAGTTTCTTTTCTTTACAGCGTGTTCCTGTATGTAAGGTTCTTTCTGGTCTGGATAATGGTTTTGACTGCAGACTTCCTTCTGGAGTTCCGTTTTGAATATCTTTGGCCGTTTTGGTTGTTATTACGGAGTGCATATGATTCGTTTAAGTATCAGGGACTGGTAAGTGAACTTCATGGTTCGCTCGCGACGAAACTAATTCATGTGTAGCGTGGGGTTTTAACGTGTTTTGTTCCGTTAAATCAGTCAACCTTTCTATTTAGTACCATGTGGTTTACAAACTAAACCATACTGATTGAGTCACTAACATTTTTCACAATTTATTTCTAGGCTTTTTCACTCCTGTTTTTAACTTTGGCCTTTTGTTCCGACCTGATCTGCCTAATGCTGTTGCCAGTACATTGGTTATTTTTCGCTGCAAGCACTTATGTCTGGGTTCAGTTTGTATGGCATACAGGTAATAAGAAGACTGATACAGTGAACAAAGTATATTTTAAAGAACTTACAGTGATTTTTCTCGATTTTAATGTTAGATGAACTACATAATATGTATTTGTTGAGATTGTTTACATTTTGCAATATGGCGAAAGTGAATCAGACGAAATAATGAATTGCAAGTTTTCAATGATTTTTCTTGTTGTGACCTTTGAAGTAGTTCAGTGAAAATCGAAATAAATGTGACCTTTCGACTGCCTGCACTTTAACACCAGTGGTCTCTCTAATTTTTCTGGTTTGTTTTTGTTTTCAGATCGTGGTTTATGCTTGCCGACAATATCCCTGTGGTTGCTATTTGTATACGTTGAGGCTTCGGTTCGACTTCGTGAATTAAAAAACTTACCATTTCATTTAGATTTATGTCGACCGTTTGCTGCTCACTGGTAAGCATTTTTTCAATAATTTTTTTTCGTCTGCGGCAATAGAATGAACGTAATGTTTGCCGAATAAAAAAATTATCGACGCTTGCATTTATTCAAGTGCAAACCAACCTGCAAAAAAGTATAATTGTACTTTGGATTTACATATTTCAGCTGATTTGGGAAATCCGAATTGAACAGCTGTGAATGGGCTGTGTAGAAGTGTAATTTTTGTTACAGTTCTTGAAAGACAAGAAATTTTCGTTTGGTAGAAAAGTATTTGCAATATTTAGGGGAGTGCTATCGGATATCATGATTATTGATTTGTCTGGCGATATCACGACTATTGTCAGTTATATTTTTTTGTGAAGCTTAGTACAGTATATTTATTAGAGCGAGTTTTAGATTTAATGTATAACAAAAGCAGCCATCACCTTTTTCTTGAACAACAATAAACTTCATCGATTTTGATATCGATGTTGCTCATTTTGATCTTGTTTATTTTTTTCTTTTTTGTATACTAAAAACCCATAAAAAATCAGCAACGTCTGGTTTCATTGTGATTATAGTTAAGACAAATGAATTTTTATTAATTTTCTCTCCTAAATTATTTTTTGAAATGTGTTTAAACGGCTGTATTCTCTGGGAAATGAGTGTAAATTATAAACTATAAAAGGTGACATTTCTTTGTCAGTGTTTAGAAGATAAACCTTGAATTTTCAATTTTTTTACCTAAAGGCTGCGTACTTAAACATTTATGGTTATTTCTTTCCTATTTTAAGAAGTCTGAAAGCTACTAATTTCAAATAAAATAATCCGTATGAACCCTGCATTTGTGATTTCAGAATGATTGTAGATAATGTTTTAGTTGTTGATATTTAATTGTTTTTTTTTGCTTAATTTTAGTATTGGTTATCCTGTTGTAACACTTGGTTATGGGGTCAAGAGTTATGTAGGCTATAAAATGCGACAGGTGAGTTGATATTTAAAACTGTATGTGAATGGGTGTTTTGTTTACCGTATTTACCCGCGGA
>JAOEHV020016981.1:0-18534 GCA_025447995.2 Isaurus tuberculatus | reverse complement strand
GTCACAACCCAGTCCCCCGAAAACGCGGTCGTTAACCACGATTGCTTCAAATTTTGCTAGTTTGAGCCACTGTAGAAGAAAAACATTTGACCAAATTCAAAAATTTTTTCGCAGAAGTACTTAAAATTATATTTTAAATGATTTGAGCCAAAACAAATTTTTAGTGTTAGTAGCACTGTGTATTACATACAGTAAAAACCCGCGAATAAGAACCTAAAATTTAAGAACCTGTTAGGCTAAAATTTTCATATTAAACCCCCTTTTTATAAGAACCTATTTAGCCTAAAATTTTCAATGGGTTCTTATTTTACAAAAATGAAGGCACAGATGAAAATACAGAAAAAAAACTTTAGTTTAGGTTTCAGTCATTAAGATACAAAGAATGAACTAAAATGGAAACCATATCATGTCTTTGCTAATACTGCGTTACACTATGCTGTTATTAAAATACAGATCCATGTGTAGTTATCTTTGCTGATCGCTAGTGCCCCTATCAAATTAAGAACTTATTTAACAACCTAAGTAGCCTAAAATATCACTAAATACCATTTCTATAAGAACTTATTTAGGCTAAGTTGGAAAAATCTTGGTACTTATACGCGGGTTTTTACTGTAACTTGTGACTTTTCATATTCTGTATCATAAAAATGTTTTGCTCCAAGACATTTTTGTTTGTGATCAGTGAAAAAATTCTAACATTTCAATATTTCCGTTGTTCAATGGTAAAATTAATAAACTAAGTGTAACCTATCTGTTAGCCTGTTCATTATAACTCTGATATTTCTTTCTGCAAGAGTTGCTCGAAAATGTATTTATTTTAATTTAGTCAGTTAACCTAACTAAACAACCTATGGCGACGTAGTTGGCCCAGTTGGTACGATATTTTCCTTCGAACCACCGGTTGATTCTCGTCTCTGCCAAGATTTAACCATTTGTGTAATTTCTTTTTCGCCAAAGTTTGACCTAGCTTTCCATCCTTAGGAGGTCGTTAAATGGAGTACTAACGTCTACTGGAAGTTGACAAGCGATATTATTAAAGTTGGCAATAACAGGGTCCCCGCAGTCCGTGAAATACCTGGAAAGTCAGGGAATTAGAAAACGTTTTCCAGGGTCATTAAATGATAGGGAATTTTGCAAAAAGTCATTAAAAGTGGGGGGGGGGGGGGTGTAGGTGACTAGTTTACTGTGTTGCACTGTGTAATTTTTCGTACGCGTGGATGAGATCTTTAAAGACAATTAAAACGCAGACAGTCAATCAACGCCCTTGTAATTACGGCAGGCTGCACCAAAGTTCACTGATGCAGCTTTGAAATTTACTAAAGCTGATTTTAGACATTTTTTTGCCATGTACTATTTTTTTAGTTAATTTTCAAAACCTGAAACGTAATTGAATATTATTTATCTTGGTCAGTGAAAATCCTGGAAAATGTTTCAATACTGAGAGGGGACCCTAAATAAGTAACTGCAGAAACCCGAGCTAAGCCTTCACTCAATATGTCACTATGCTAACAAAAGCAAAATATTTCCTCAAAACTTTGCTAATTTTGTTTGTATTTTGACAATCTAGCTGATCCAGATATTCCCGAAATAGACCTAGCATTTGCGCTCTCTGCAACAGCCTTCGATGCGGCTGTCAACTTCAGACGAATGAAAGAAATAGTGGGCTATATCATCAGACGTTATGGGCAAGAAAAGATCAGATACAGTGTTCTTATATTTGGCCAGGATGCACGAATTCGTATTGGTTTTCAAGACCTCATTCCTAACAATGATAGGCTGGCTACGTACATTAGCACTTTACAAAGATATCGTGGTGGTCCTCGCATAGATTCAGCACTCGAAGAAGCGAGGAAGTTGTTTGTGGATGGAGCCAGCACGCGGCCCAATGCACGAAAGGTTAAAATCATTTGATGTGATTTTGGTATCAAAAACTCATTATTCTTTTCTTGGATCCTGTCTAAAATTATAAACAGGAGGATTTTACACCGGTAACTTCTATTGTAATTTAATTTTTCATGATTCTCAAGGAGATTCGTCCTTCTGGATTTTTTCTGTAACAGCAATTTAGCTCAATGGGATTTCAAAGACCACTTCTAAACACCGAAAAATTATTGTGTTAGAAATGATCTTATCCGAAAACATAACTTCTCCTCTCTCTCTCTCTTTTGAATGTATATCGCTCTTATTAAAAAACGCTGAAATGACATCGTTTTTAATTAATCAATTAAATAAACAAGTTGTTATTTTGTCGATCATTTTATCAATAAGCGTATGAATCTATTAGCCAACCAGCCATCAATGTAACGCTTAATCGATCAACCAGTCAATCAATTAAACTATCCATCAATCAACCAATATGAATCAATCAAGCAACCAAAACAAACCAATCAAATGCTCAACTTATCGATCAATCAATCTTAAAACCAATGAATCAATTAACAAACCAAATAGGTAATATATAATGCCTTTAACAGTTGAAGTCTTCATTCACCTGTGAAGAGTTTAGAGCATTAAGTGCTAATATTATTAAACAATTGCTCAACCTGTCAGTTAATACCGTATTGTACCGTGTATAAGTCGACCCCCTACTTTGTAGCCAAAAAAACAGTAAGTTTTAAAATTTCCGTGTATAAATCAACCTCAATATTTCGCAAAACAAAAATACCAAAAGTTCTTAGTTTTTAAATCATATGGAGCAAAATGTAAACAAAGTGTTTCAAAAACTGCCCTAACATCGGAGATTAATGCTGAAGATAGTTGATTGTTTGTACACAAGTCAAAATGAATTTTGGTTTTTTAGTAATTCAAGTACTTTTCATGTAATTGCTAGTCCCAAAAGTTTTTATAGAGTTTTGAGGGGTGTTAAAAATTTTTTGTTTGATCTTTGTATAAGTCCAGTGCGATTTTTAGAAGTAAAATTTTGGTGTTAAAGGGTTGACTTATACAGGCAAAGTACGGTAATTCACTCTATTAATTAAGCAGCCAAACGCTCATTCAAATTTCATTATTTTCAGATTTTGGTTGTTATGAGTGACAAGCGATCTACTAGCAACGATCTTTCCATTGGATTAGCCGCACAAAAGTTAAGAGATCTCCGGGTATTAATTCTTGCTGTTGGTCTGGGTTCTCAATCTGATCTCAACCAGATGGGCCGAGTTGTTGTTGAGGATGACCATGTCTTTTTGGTAACGAGGGATGAAGAACCGAAGATTCCTGCCAACAGAATTATTGACCTCATATTGAAAGGTAAATATAGTCTTAATTAGCTGGAGTTTTTCTTTTTTTTAAAAAAGTGTTCCTCAATCTAATTCTCATCATCCTTGAAGTTTATTATCATCAACGTTATAAAAGAAGTGATATTATACAGTGAAAAAACAACGAGGTTTCTCTTAACGTACAAGCCAAGTGGAAAGATGTTTTTTTCAGTTGTCGCTATTCTAACCGCCGCCTGGTTAGCCCAGTTGGTAAGGCGCCAGTCTGCTGTGCGGGAGGCTCGGGCTCGATTCCCGGCCGGACCAACACTCAGGGTCTTAAAAATAATTGAGGAGAAGGTGCTGCCTTTGCTCTAACATCTGCAAATGGTTAGACCTTCATGTCTTCTCGGATAAGGACGTAAAACCGTAGGCCCAGTCTCTCGATCGAGGGACTTAAAAGAACCCACACACTTCTCGTAAAGAGCAGGGTGGTCCCGGTGTTGTGGTCTGTCTCTGCAACTGAGGGCACTTCTTATCTGCTGCCAATTTGCGCCATAACATGTGAGCCGCTCAGCGGACTTTCTAAGACCCTCAAACTGTTAAAAAACTTGTATTCATTTGTAAAGCGCTTAGAGCTCTAGGATAAGCGCTATATAAATATTTATTATTATTATTATTATTATTATTATTATTATTATTATTATTATTATTTTAACTCCTCGTTTTCACAGCTTTGTCTAAAAGATCATTGACAGCCTAAATGATGGCAATAGCAATAGCGATGAAGCTGATGATGGTTATCATTTTGATAACGGTGATGATGAAGATAAAATTGATAATGATGATGATGTAGATGATGATGAAGATGGTTATAATGATGTTGGAGATGATAATATATATGACAAGGATGATGTCAATGATGATGATTAAAATGATGTAAATTATGAAGATGATGGTCATGGTAATGATAATGAAGTTTCTATTAGTAGTTCAACTAGGCTACTTCCAAATAAGATCAATAGATATATATTCACCAGTGTTTTGAAAATAGTGAAGCAACGCGTAAAATTGTTATCTGCTTTACACATTTTGAAGCTTAGAAATGTTATTCTCCTAAAGTCTTTTGATATGTCTTTACAGTGATCCGTTGTTTATGAATTTGTGTAAAATGATATTTCCAGAACCTTTACTACCTGCAATCGATCTCGCATTTGTGATTGGAGCCTCGAGTTCTAATGCAGATAGATTATTCGACGTGATAAAAGAGACGATCAACTCCATTATTAGTACATATGGCACTAGTCGGATCCGATACAGCCTTAACACCTTCAGCACTTCTACTATGAAGCAATTAGACTTTCTTGACAATACTAACAGCCTTGATACACTGAAGACATTGATTCGAAACATGCCAAGAAGACAAGGTGATCTCGTTTTAGATAAAGCCTTATCAGAAGCAAAAAAACTTTTCAGTAGTGAGGGTGCAAGACCAAACGCACGAAAAGTTGTGGTTGTCATCATGGACAAGAAATCCTCCTCTCTGGAAGCAGAAACGCGCGTTGCTGCTAGGTCCCTTGAGGATGCTGGGATACGTATCGTTCCAGTCTCGCTCGGTCCTGAAGCTGATCTCACCGAAATTCGTTCACTAACACCAAACAAAGCTAACTTAGTTTCTGCTGGACTGAACGAGGATGCGGTTAACCTAGCGAAGAAAATCATGGTTAAAGTTTTGAAAGGTGTGTAAATGCTCTGTTTCGAATTGCTTTAGATCTAAAATGCGAGTTGGCTGTTATGAGGCACGGAATTTTTAATTTTTATTGAAAGTTTACTGTATGGGCTTAAAGTGTCTAAATGGCGAAATTTTGTTTTTGATTTTGATATCTCTAGAATGCGCAGACAAGTATTCTAAAAAAAAATTTTCGATTACGTCACATTTTTGCTACAAAATCGAGTTTTAAAGTTCTCGCGCCGGCCACGCCCAACGAAGATGATCGGGAGTTGCTAAGTCTGGGTCCATAACTGGGCCGTGACGTCACTTCAGGAATCGTCCACTCTTCCCGCCAGTTTTTTCGGTATTTTATTGTATTGCCATACAAAGCCGATCATTTTTTGGCTTAAACAAATCGAAAAATGATCGGGTTTGTGTGGAAACCCATTAAAACACTGAAATGAAGAGTCGACAATTCCTAAAGTGACGTCACGGCCTGTTCTGGACCCAAACTTAGCAACTCTCGATCATCTTCGTTAGGCGTGGCCGCCGCGGGAACTTTAAAGCTCAATTTTGTGGCAAAAATGTGACGTAATTTAATTATTTTTTTTGAATACTTGTCTGCGCATTCTAAAGATATCAAAATCGAAAAAACCAATTTCGCCATATAGACACTTTAAAGGTCGAGTATCCAAGAGTTTTAAAGTGGCTATAAATCTATTTTCGAAATTTTGACGGTGCTACTGCACAAAATGTTACCAAAATTATTTACTTGATTGGTTTCACCAACAGATGATTGAATATTTGCAGTGGTTCAGCTTCAACTGTCCCAATTAATTTGTATTTCAAAGGTCGCTTGTTTTCAGCTTAAAGTAAAGGATTACTTTATCGATCTTAAGCTAATGGTTTCTACCTATAGAAAACCGGTGTAATTATTGCCCTGTAAGGAATTGAAAAACTATATTAGTCAACTTAATTATCTGACACTGATTTTACTTGTGTTTTAAGATACTCCATTTCCGAGAATTCCTTCCAAGGACATTGTGTTTGCCATCAGTGCAACCTCTGCAAATGCCCAGGACACGTACAAACGTATGCTGGAAGCCGTAGTGAAAATCATTGAGGAGTACGGGACAGAAAAACTTCAGTACGGAATTATCATATATGGGAGGAATGCTGTAGTGAGAAGAAAACTTGGAGATTCTTTTCCTAATGATAAAGGTTTAAAACTGTTTATCCGAGATTCACCTCGCGAGACCGGCGGATCTGTTTTGGACAAAGCTTTGTTGCAAGCTAAAAGGTTGTTTAACTTTTCTAACGGTGCCCGAAAGGATGCAGATAAAGTATTTGTTATTATTACTGATAGTAAGTCAACTGGTAGCAGTTCCACCGCTAGAGAAACCGCAGCACAACTCATAAAAATAGGGGTTAGAATCATTGCAGTTCTACTGGGAAACCAGGCTGACCCAATGGATGGAGCGATTACAAGCGTGAAAGATGACATCATTAGGGAACGAAAGGATCAGCGATCTTCTGTTATAGCGAATAAAATTATGGAACGTGTAAAAGGTAATATCTTAAACCAGACTAAACATGTCAATCATAAACTCTCTTCGTAAAACGTTTTCCGTTCTTTAAGGGGGCATTAAGGTCACATTTTAGGCAGTTGGTAGAGAGAAGTGAAGGAGGATTTGGAAAGGAAAACGTTTGAGGACGGATACCAAACCGTGGCTCCTAGCAGATGGAAGGTGTACCTTTGGTTGGCAACCGGTTTGGCATTCGTCCATTAAATATTAACTCCAAATAAAAACTTCAAACGTCCCTGAAATTTACTACAATTCAAATTTCTCTTAAAAAAACAGCTTTCCCCCCAGCTTTTCCCCCTCTTAAACCTCATCGAAAATTCTGGAAATATTTATGAGTTCTTCTCATTTACCGATCTATGACCCTGTGATTGGGAATTGGAAGTTTCAAAATATTCACTGCGATATGATCAAAAATGTCTCGTAACAATGGCAAAAATGACGTGATTGACCGTAATGCCCCCTTAAATGTTAATGTAACCCACTATAAATTTTCATTGTAATTACTGGTAGTGACCACTGAAACACGTCTACCAAATAAAAAGTCTCGCAACTGTTTTTCAAGTTTATTACTGAGATTCCGCTATCTATATCATTTTAAGCTGTAGGTGGTGTTTTAGAATTTAGAGCATGAATGTTTTTAGTAGTATAATAGAAATATAAAGGCATTTTTAATAAGAAATACACGAGTCCGAGATGAATATACTTGTAAGATATAATGCAAAATAACCTAAGTTTAAATTGTATAAGTTAAGATGAATTGTAAGAGACGAAAAGCAAAGATGAGCTCGAGACAAAAAATGGGAAAGAAACAAAGGCACCTTTTACCAAAACAATCCACCGAAGCAATGCTCTCGAGTAGTTTCATAGTCGGGAATGTCACCCGTTCTCTCGTTCCTACACCATAATCGTTTGGCCCCTTGCCTGGCTCCGGTCCGGGGGGTTGGGAACAAAGAACAACTACAATTTTTTAATAATGTTATTTATATTAACATATAAGTAATAGGTTATATTTTTTAACCAAAAAATATAATCATTTGTATCGCAGTGCCGGTCAAAACCCGAAAGATAGATGTAACGTTTGCAGTGAGCGCCACGGGACCGAATGCTGATAGAGCTTTCCAGATGATAAAACAAACACTGAAATCCATCATTGATACTCACAGCGTGAACAGCATTCACTACAGTCTTATTGTATTTGGATCAACTGCTTCAACAGTGTTTGATGTTGGTAACAAGTTTACCATCCAAAAGCTTAAAGAGTTGATTGACAACGCACCAAGACAGGGAGGTACTCCAGCTTTCGATAAAGTTTTTGAAGAGGCGCGAAAGCAATTTGAAGGTTCACGTACGAGAGCAGAAGCCGAGAAGGTTCTTGTTGTTCTAGTAGACAACAGATCAAGAATGAGGCTTGGTGAAGTGAGTTTTATTGTTAAGCAGCTTGAAGACATTGGTATAGAATTGATTCCTATTGCCATTGGCAACCAGCCGGACCGCACTGAGCTTCGGGTAATAGGCTCTAAAAAACGAACTCTTATTGAAGCAACAAAAAATGCGAATCCAGTGATGCTTGGAGAAAGAATACTGCAGGAAATCGTGGCAGGTAAGATTTATTATATTCAGCACCAACGTGATTAACAAGTTGTTTACAACGTTGTTTAAATAATTAGCTTCGTTGGTCTCCTGAGCAAGGGAAATATTCGAAACTCTTTTGTTGAAATTCCACCAACATGGCCGCTATGACGTATGGTAAAAACGATCGACACTCAAATTCAGTTTTGTGTTTTTATCTATTGATTGTTTATGCTTCTTAATTATTATTCTTATCTCTATTCTGTACTTGTCAATTATTCCCCCATCAACGCTATCTTTTTTCAGGTACAAGATACAACACCAAGAAACTTCGATTGAGTTCATTTGCCTATGAAAACAAAAAAAAATTACATTAAGTTTCTGAGGAGGTTAGTGTTAGGGTTGGGATTATTAAACGAGCGCTCATTCACGTCACTCACATAGGTGATCGGGTTTCCTCAAGAACAAAGTTAGGTTGATGAGAAAATTTCGTTGAAGATTAGATTTCCTAAGTACAAAAGGGAAATAATCGATCTATTCAATATGATTTGGCTTCTTAGTCCGCAAGAACCCAAACCCGATGCACATTTACTATCAATTTATATACAAAACCTTTTTTCTAAGTCCAACGTGGTTACAAGATTGCTTTCTTTTGTCTCCTGTTTTTTTATTATTATTTTTGTAATAGTGGTTTTAGAGACAATGGATGTATTTTTAACATCAACGATTTTTACGAGAGTTACGAGGATTTTGTGCTTTGCCTGTTCAAACAAAAAATAGTTACAATAATTTACTAAGGGGGTTAGGGTTTGGGTTACGGTTACGGTTAGTTACTGAGGGGGTTAGGGTTTGGGTTAGGTTTGGTTACTGAGGGGGTTAGGGTTAGTTACTGAGGGGGTTAGGGTTTGGGTTGGGGTCATTGACGCCAGTCACACATTCGACAAGATATTTATGTTGAACGTTATTTGGTGAACTTTAGGTTGAAGTGTTGAAATGTTCTACATAAGTGTAAGTAGAGTAGGTAACAAGGTTTCGAGTGTTAGTCCTTCGTAAGGCGAACTGTGATTTAATCAACTCTAGGTTAAAATGTTAAATCAGTACCATAGTAGAATAAGTAGCCAAGGTTTCGAGCAACTAAAAATGCTGAGAAATTTAAGGATTATATACGCGGATATATTAATCATAATTTTCTCAGCAATTTTCAGTTCCCCATAAAACGGGCTAACACTCGAAACATCAGCTACTCACTCAACTATGGCAAAAACTAAACATTTCAACCTGAAGCTGTTTATATATCACGTGTTTAAACTACCTACCAACAAACTTTAATAGTTATTTTAATCAATAATTGAGAATTAATGTTCATCGAGATAATTTTGAAAATAAAAAACAAAAAAGACGAGAAACCATGATCATGAACTTCGTGTGATTTGTTTTGTTTTGTACCGAACAAAATGTATAACATTTATGAAGTAAAATTTGTAGCAGTGTCATGAAGTAATCCGTATAACTTAGTTTCAATTTTCATTTACTATCCTTCATAACGTATTTTATTTTTTAAAAAGCTTTACTTCATTCAAAATTGTTTGCTTTCTAGTACATCCAAGTGTTATCCAGGTGCAAGAAACAGACATTGTATTTGCTCTAAGCGCCACCTCACCTAACGCGGCCAAGGATTTCTTGAAAATGAAAAATACCATAAAGGCTATGGCGTTTTTTCCTGGAGGACACAAACTCCTTTTTAGCGTCGTTATTTTTGGTACTGCTCCGAGCGTCCGGCTTAAATTCAGCGACAGCTTTGTATCACGAGAACACTTTGAACAAGTCATCGACGCCATTCCACGGCCTTCAAGTGGCGCAGATTTAAGTAAAGCCTTGAACGAAGCCGCAAAGTTGTTTCAATCGCCCGGTGCTCGTCCGAAAGCGAAGAAAGTTGTAGTTGTTATGATGGACAACAAAAGCGGCGTCAATTTAGGTGACATTAAAAAAGCCGCCACATCTCTGAAGACTGAGCGGATAGCTATTGTGGCTGTTGCTGTAGGAAACACTGCTGATGTTAAAGAGCTTGCAAACGTTACACCTAAGAGGGATGACGTCATATATTCGTCAACTGACGAGTCCCCTGAAGTTCTTGGAGAAAAGATCATAAAGAAAGCAATGGAAGGTGATAGGCTTGTTTTGTTTTCATAATGGGCTCTTACAAACCTTGAAAACTTTGAATTTAAAAATGACGTCTACTTAGATGTTCTTTTGTGTGTTATTGTCATTTTTGTGTGATTTTATCAAAAAAGATTACTAGGAAATTACCTCACAATTTATCTTGGAGTCAGAAAGGAATGAAAAGGGCAGGGCGTAGTTGCATAAGTGGTAAGGTCTTAGATCATTGCCTTCAGTCACAAGGACGTGGATTCAAATTCCGCCTTTACCGAGCCGAGAATATTTCTGCGACCTCAAATAAAACTGGCTCAGCCTTCTTCTCCTTACTAGGTTGATAATCAGAGTACCAGGTTCTGCTGGGAGTTGGATTAAACTTTTGTAGAAAGGAAACTATAGTAATTTGACCGGAGAAAACTTTAAGCTCTTAGGGTTGTTAAAGAATGCAGCTTTCTTAGAGGAGGGCATTAATCTCTATACTAGAATGCTAAATAATAAGTTATGTGTGAGGGAGGAGAGGAATGTGTTGTGGCTTCAGGTTAGTGGACAAGCGTATACTTTGTTCAGCATCTTCCCTAAGATCAAAACATATAGGGGTAGGGGGATTAGGGGGTTTGGGTTCGAACGCTTTTGCACTTTTATGCATACGGACATAACTTGTTTTTTTCCTTTTTTCGTTTCACTTGCTGCCCTTGAGTAATATTTAACCCGTTTTAAACTGTAGTAAACGAAAGTAGCTGGTTAAATGGCAGACAGTGGTCATAGCAATAGCCACATAACCGTAACATTTTTTCGCTGTTTTAGCTTTTAAAGAAAAATAATAATTTCTTCTACATTTTTAACCCTTTTGTCTAAAGCTTATTTTCTATTCTTAAAACAGAAAAACTCTACGTTCCGCAAGCAATGGATTTGATGTTTGCCATCAGTTCACTTTCGGCCGCAAATTTCAAAACAATGAAAGAGACAATTAAGCAAATCATTGAAAGGTTTGGCACCAACCAAACTCACTACAGTGTAATAGTGTTTGGATCAAACCCTTTCAAGCGCCTTGACTTCGGTACAAACCTTTCTAACAAACAAACATTAAAAGATTACGTCTTGGCATTATCCAATTCGCCGGGTAAACCAGCTCTTGATAAAGCCTTAGATGAAGCAACGCGTGGTTTTGCTGGATCATCGGCAAGGTCGAATGTTGCGAAAGTTCTTGTAGTGATCATGGACTCAAACAGCAGTGTTTCAGAAGATGTTCTTAGAACAAAGGCCAGGCAGCTGCAGGATAGGAATGTCAAGGTTGTATCAGTTGCGCTGGGAAACACAGCAAGTCCCTATCAACTTAGAGCCATCGTAGAGCACAAAAATTCCTTGGTTGTGGTTCGTGGAATGGAGCATCCGGACTCAATAGCTAATGACGTCATTTATGCCATTCTGAAAAGTGAGTAAATTTATTAAATCGGATTGTCTGATGGCTGTCAATAATTATAAGGTTTTAATTCCCAATTGTTTTTTAAAATCACTTAAATATTTCACAGAAAAGAAAATACACAGGTTTTGTAGGTGATTTAATCAATCCTTCGTTGTAGAGAAAGTGGATGTATTATTTTTATATCACTGATTTTCAGGAGAATAAGGATGATTTCTTGATTTACCAGTATAAAACAGACAATAAAATATCGATAATGGGCCAATCAACTCTAGACAAAAATGTTTGATCATGGCCGTAAGTAGAGTAGGAAGCTGACGTTTCGAGCTTTAGCCCTCGTAAGAACAAAGCAATTACCTATTCATCGACGCACTTTTAAAAAACTATTCAATGTATATGTTTAGTTCGAAACAATGAATTGGTCAAGAATTTAAGCAAAGTGTGTTGGTTCACTAACTTAACTTATTGGTTTTTTTGTGGCAGGATCAGTTGCTGTACCTACAATCGACCTTACTTTTGCTATCAGCGCAACTTCTAGTAAGTCACCCAAAACCTTTCAGTTAATGGCAAACACTATCAACCAAATAATCAAAGACTTTGGAGTGGAAAACGTGAATTATCACATTATTATTTTTGGCGCAAATGCTTCTAAAGTTATAAACTTTGGATTAATGTTTGAGAGCAAGAAACACGTTCAAGCTATTGTGGATGGTCTACAAAAACTCCAAGGTGCTCCATCATTAGATTTAGCTTTGGACGAAGCGAAGAAAATATATGAAGCAGAGTATGTTAGACCAAACGGAACAAAACTTATTGTGTTGATGATGGATGAAAAGTCTGCCATATCAGTTTCAGAAATTAGAAGAAAAGCAAAGATTCTTGAGAATTTTGAGGTAATCGTTATTCCAGTTGGCATCGGAGATAAAGCGAATGTAGTTCAGCTGCAGAGCACTACCTCGGATTCTGCAAATGTTATCAGAGTTCCCGACAACGAAGTTCCTGCAACACTGGCCAGGAGAATTACCTTCGCAATACTAGGAAGTAAGTAAATGTAAATATTTTGACATCATTTCTAGGCTACTAGATGATGCGGTTTAAGCGCAAAAAATTTGACATTAAACGAGTAAAGAACAAATGGTAAATGTGCTTTCCTCTGTGTTAGAGTTACTTTGGGTGATAGCTGATTGGCCAACTTTTGAAGGCAGAATAAATCAAGAGATTTTCAACCACTGAGCGCCAGCAAGACGGGGTTCTCAACGATGCGTTGTGCTATCCACACCAAAAAGTACCAACGGAAATGAAGGTCTACACATACGCGATGGCTGACACGACTACAAACCCTGCTGCTAGTCAATTTTTATTGTACAGCCACTGTTCTCTTAACCTAATTTCTTCAACGTCACTTTTAAACCGATTGTCTTTAGTTATCAATGACCTTCTGGATAAAAATTTAATGATTTTTGCATCTAGTTATATTTCTAAATGATTTTATTAGCACACTTTAGATTTAGCAAAGTAACTCTGTTTGTTTTCTCCCTGATTTAGAGAAGTACGACATTTCCGAGTTGGATCTAATAATTGCATTAAGTGCAACCGCTCAAGATTCCGAGGAAAATTTTAAACTAATGAAGGAAACTGTGAGCTCAATAATAGATCGATACGGCATCGGAAAGGTTCGCTACGCCGTGATTTTATTTGGAGATACAATCGTTATGCCTTACGGATTCCATGATAAACCTCCTGAAAAAGAGGAACTTATGAAGATAATATCAAAACTTCCTAAACGAATGACAGGATGGCCAGCATTAAGTGATGTTTTGAAAAAGGCCTTGGATATTTTCAACAGTTGGGGAGCTCGACCAGGGTCAGTTAAGGCATTCATTGTCATCATGGATAACAAACCGCGTCTCCGTCCTGATGTTCTAAAGGAGAATTCTCGGCCGTTACACGAAAAGGGTGTGATTGTGATTCCCGTTGCTTTAGGCAATGCAACTGACACTAATGCGCTTGCGCAGATTACACTACAAGGGAAGACTGTGATTTCAGTACCAGGGACTGAGGAACCAAGGCTGTTGGGAGAAAAGATTATGAAAGAAGTTTACGAGGGTATGTAAAGTAACCAAGTCTTGTTTATCACTATGGTAGCTTTTACAGTGAGAAAAGAATGGTTAATGGATTTGTTAGTGAAAAAATATGGGAAAGGGAAGAAGGAGTGGGCCAAGACATACTGGGGTATTAGACAATAAACACGTAGTGTCGCTTTTCAAATCCCACACGTGCGTGGACAACTGCAGTGCATTAGAATTTTCCGTACCGCGAACTAATATTTTTCCTAATAGTTGTCATGATCAATTCGTGTTTTCTTTCTTAAGTAGTTTGCCTTTACGTAATAAAACTTTTTTAGTGAGGTATTTTGGTAAAAACAAATCTTGGGGCTGAAAACAAAAGATTTAATCAATTCTAGGTTGTAGCAAATCATCACCGTAACTACGTAGGAAACTTACACTTCGAGCGTTAACCCTTCGGCGGATAGTGACAGCTGTTAAGCCGTATTTGTTTGTAGTTCGCACGCCACAGGTACCAAATAGTTTCGAGTTTCCACAGAAACAATTTAGTAAAACAGTTCACCTTTGATTAACAATTCTAAGCTCAGCACTAACGCCACTTTGCATCGGGCTGCAACGTTGTCTCACTTTTTCCTTTTAGTAAACATAAGAGGTAAGACACTCTTCCAGTAGAGGCTCGGCACGAGCATGAGACCTTTTCTAAAATAGCCAAACAAAGTGCATTCTGGTCTAGTTTCAGTACAAACATTACCATATTTGGCAACATAAACAATAAATGTTTGTACTGATGCTAGACCAGAATGCAACATGTTCGCTATCTCAGAAAAGGTCTATGGCAACGGTAACTATGCTGCCATAACAAGGAGTAACTCAGATAAAGTTGGCGGCCTCACGAACTGAACATTTTCCACCAGGCACCAAATATAAGGAATCTTTGAATCCGACAGTAATAGGAAAAATTTCAAAAAAGTGATAATTGTCAATCCTTCTATTTTTTTTGTTGAATTCGCGGATCTTCGGCCAGGAATTTAGTTTCCGATTTAGCGAGCAAACTGTAAAATATAACAAGTTGAATGAATATATGAAAGACAAATTAATGAATGGTTTATATGTGTGAATTAAATGGTTTGAACACCAAATATTTTTAAAATGCCCGAACATCAATCAAATATTTTATTCTTTCTACCAAAAAAACCGTACTCAACGACGAAGGACTAACTAATCTTTTTTTTTTCACTACGGTGTTGAACTTAAAATTTTTTTATACTACAATATTCAAAAAACATTGACGCAGTTCATGATCATAATTAAATTTATTTTAAATCAGTAAACTATCAAACCATGTACGTAATTTTTTTTATGTTGTCACTAAGTTTGTACGGACAAACCGGGAAAAAACCTTTGAATCTCTCCGTTCTCCAGTTAAAATGGATTTTGACTGTGATTGTGGAGTAATAGGCTAGCTTAATCCTTTCTCGACCCTAGTGGCCCATGGGACCGGCGCTTATCTCCGGTTTCTGTAGTGTTAAGTGGATGAGAGTCTGAGACTCCCCCTGGACGGGACACTAATCCATCGCAGGTTAGCTCCCAGCCGAAGCTGGTACTCATTTACCGACCTCGTAAGGATGGAAGGCTGAGTAAGCTTGGCGGAAAAGAAGTTCACATTTCGGCAGAGCCGAACCTGGGACCTTGTGGTTGGAAGGCATATATCTTACCAACTGTGCCAACCATGCCGCTGGAGTAACAGGCTGTAGCCACACAAAAGAAGAGTATTTGTTAGAAATGGTTACAAAGTACTGTTAGCTTTGCATGCTATTCAATTCTAGATTTTGTAGGCTGTTAAGAATCAATTCAAGTGCAACTCTATATATTTCAGGAGTAATTTCACAGATTCCTTTTGTGGACTTGGCGTTCGCGATCAGTGCCACTGGGACTCAGAAGGAGAAGACATTTCAGCTGATGAAAGACACCATTCGTAATATTATTGATAAGTACGGGACAGCCAGAATCCGCTACAGTATCACCGTGTATGACAATGCCCCAACTACCAGGCTTTCGTTTGGGGATCTGGTGCTTAGCCGCGAAAATCTCAACAGGATGATAAGTTCTCTGCCGCAGGTGGGTTCTTAATGGGTACAATATCACCAAAGATAAAAAAAAACTGTTGAGGGTCTGAAATTATGAATTGATGTAGAATTTTAATGTAAGAATAAATAATATAAAATAAGTACTTTATTTAACGTCTTTACACACAGGGAGTGGTTGCCCAATCTCCCTAGCCAGAGGATAATGTTTAAGCGGTCGACGGCATAGATTTTGGCGTGAAAGTCGATTCTAAGGAGGGAGGAAAACCGGAGATCCCGGAGAAAAACCCTCGGAGTCAGATTGAGATCGACAAATCTCAGCCCACATGCGAACCCCAGGATTCGAACTCAGGTCCGTAGTGGTGGGAGGCATGGGTGATAACCACTAGGCCAACCTGACTCCCAACAACTCCCAACTCTTCAATTATTTCTTCAATAAGTGTTCTTTATGTCAAAGTAGACAGCGGTCTTTGCTGTTTTGTACCATATTTGTTGTAAGTCATTTACTTTTTCTTGGACATACCTCAGCTAACATCTCAGTTAAAAAGAAAGGAAAGAAAACTTGTGATAGGATGAGTCTTTTCTTTCGAAGTGCGAACGAAACGATCGGAAAGTTTCAACTGGCGCTGTTGCATGCAAATATGCCTAGTGAACCTTGTACCATCCTTATATAACTCTTGACTGAATTTTACACATAAAAAGCAAATAGAGGTTATTAATAAACTAACTGGAGGATTTATGTACCATCAATACAGACAAAAGGAGTCTCAGCGTTGGACAAAATGCTTGAGGAAGTGACAACAGTGTTTGAGGTTGGCGTGAGACCCAATGCCACAAAGGTTTTGGTAATTATTTCCGACAAAAGTTCTGGCTTGGATAAGAAAAGCATCAAACTAGCAGCTAACCCGCTGACCAGCAGGGGAATCCATATTATTGCTGTGTCTGTTGGTGACGAGGTTGACCCGACTGAACTACAACAAACCACAACAGATCTCAACAACTCTTTGCATGTTTCAGAAAACGAAAATTCAAAGAATTTGGCCAGAAAAATTGTAGATAAAGTATTTAAAGGTAGGTCATTGAGAAATGTGAGAGTTCTCAGCGTCTTACACGGCATAAAAAGCCCTTAGCAGTGAATAGATTCAGTAGAACGGTTGGGCCTACTCCGGGTCCTTAAATCGCCGCGATTAAGAGCGATTTATAGCGACTTAAGGCGATTTAAGAAAATTTGGTCTTGAAAGTCGACGCGACTTAAAGCGATTTAAGGCGATTTATGGCGATTTAAAGCAATTTAGTGCGACTTAAGGCGATTTAAGGACCTGGAGTAGGGCTAACGGTTTTCTCTTTAGTTAGAAACTAGCTTTCGTCAAGTTGAAACATTTTACCAAAGTTCTAAAAGAAGCTTTCGCTTAACACCTGCCAAGATATCATAACTGTTGATATCAGAACTCCGAAAAGCAGATTGTTCTTTTGAGGGAATTTTTAGTTTTCAGCAACTATCAGGAAACATATCTAAAGTTATGTATCTCTGATTCTTAGTGATGTTAATTTTTAAATTCAAACTATGGATAGAATATGTTCCTTTCTTCTTCCTGTTACATGAATAAAACTGTTTTTCATTGTCCTATGGCCTTGAATTTGATTTTTTTTTTTAAACGAGAAAGAATGTTTCGGAGACTTATGTGCATCTAATTCACAAAAATTGTATTGATGCTAGTTTTAAGAACTAGGTGGAGCCTTAAACATGTAACGCAGCTGTCTTATACCTTTATTGATTATCGAGGAAAGTTTGTGTAGCGTTTTTTGTAACTTGTCGATTATTAGAGAAAATATAGTATTTAGAAAAAATATGTTTATTTTTGCAGTTCGGCCAAATGAAAAGATGCCATTGATTGACCTTGGCTTTGCAATCACGGCTACAGGTGCTCAAGCGGTCAAGAACTTTCAGAAGATGAAAGATATACTTAAATCAATTGTAGACAGATATGGCAGCGAAGACATCCATTATGCTGGTTTAGTGTTCGGTAAAACAACACGACGTAGACTGAGCTTTAACGATCGATTCTCTAAACCGGAAGATGTCAAAACATTTATCAATTCCCTCCCAAGAATTGGCGGTGGACCGGATTTATCAAAAGCTCTAGAAGAAGGGAAGAAGTTGTTTGGTGCTGGAGAAGGTGCTCGCCCAGATGCTAAACAGGTTTTTGTCCTTATAACAGACAAGAAATCGTCAGGTTCATCTGAAGATGTGAAAGAAGCAGCAAAGTCTTTCATAGATGCAAACATTCACATCGTAGCAGTTGCACTAGGAAGTGAAGCAGATTCAATGGAACTTGAGGAGGCTACTCCAACCACCAGAGATGTGATAACAGCACATGAACAACATACTCCGGAAATTTTGGCGCATAGAATTATAAACCTGGCACGTGAAGGTGAGTGATACTATTGTCTGGTAATTTAAAAGTACCAAGGTCATTGCGAGTCTAATTTGGACAGACGCCTTTGTTTGAAGCGTTGTTTTCTTTAGCAGATGAGAATCGACACTTTACTAACAATAGCTTTTGTTACCTTTTGTGTTTTGAACAGTTTGCATGTTAGTTTTTTAGTACATTACTGAAGAAGTGCTTAGGAAAAACTAAAATGTTAATACTAATGTATTTGGGGAGTCAGGTTGGCGTAGCGGTAATCACTCGCGCCTCTCACCTCTACGACCCGGGTTCGATTCCCGGGATCGGCAAGTGAGCTGAGATTTG
>JAOEHV020016881.1:0-18537 GCA_025447995.2 Isaurus tuberculatus | reverse complement strand
TGTTAAGATTGGCCGAATATTTTGCGAGTTACGCGCTTTTTAGTCAAACACCCCTGTTTTGTCCTGTGTATCCTTAACAAAACAAGTTATTTTATGAGTGAGCTTTATGGTGATACAAGCATTTCAGTCTCAAAAGAGACACCTGAAAGAAACATCAAGATTCTGACCTGTAACAAGTGCAATAATAACACAATGACTGTGACTACATTTTTAAGGTTATTCACAATGGGGTCACAAAACGAGCAATTTAAATATGGATAAAAGACAAGTCCCGAAAAAAAAGAAATCAGGCTTGAACAGGAAATGAACCTGTGAACTCTGCAACATTCTTTGAGCTTACAACTGTTAAGAGCAGGTCAATTTCAGTGGTTCTATCAATGCCACATAAGAGTGTACAACAATTAGTATGTTTCAGTTTGCCACCAGTTATTAGCATGGACATTAAAAATTGATACCTTTGGTTAAGTATGCACCTTAAGGTTACTGAACACCTTGGGCAGTGGTTTTTTGTTTTCATTCAATATCTCGCTTGATATGCATCAGAAACCTATAAGCCTACATACATCAATGAAAACGTTATAAATTTCCTTTTAATTCAAGTAGGATTTCTGCAAAACTTACGTAACTGAGTAATCAGTAGACTGTCAGTCAAAGTAAAAGTCTAAAATATTATTTACTTCCGGTAAAACTTTGACTTAAAATATTTCGAGAATCGAAATCGCAATTTGATTTTTTTTTGGTTTGAAAGGTATGTTTAGAGAAAAGCTATTGCCATCAAAAAATAGAATTTGTCAACTTCAAGCATTTCAAACTGTTCAGTAACCATAAAATTGGATGCTGCGTCGGTGTTTCGACTATAGAAACAGTTTGAAAATTTTAAGTTATACACTGTGAAAGAAGAATATTTGGGACTGACGTTTCAGACTGTAGTCCTTCGTCGGAGTGTGAGAGTGGAATTACACTTCACTCCGACGAAGGACTACAGTCCGAAATGTCAGTCCCAAATATTCTTCTTTCACGGTGTATAACTTAAAATTTTCAAACTTGTTCAGTAACCTTAGGTAATGAAACCTGCACCAAACAGCTATGACTTCATAGCTCAGTTGGTAAGTGCTGTGTACCAATATTGCAGGAATCATTGTTCAAATTCTATTAAAGGCTGAACGTTTTAGGGCTCCTCTTTCACAACTACTTCACAAACATAATCGTAATCACTCACTTTAGGGTGAAGTTTGTTCAATTAAAACTTAGTATTTTCTTTTACTTTGAACGTCTTTTTTGTTGCAAATAACTTATTATTTTATTATGTAGATACTCATAGCAACAGTGAGTAATTAAAATGCAACAATCAACTCAAACTTTCAAAAATATTATTACAAAAAGACTAGTAATAAGAAAAATGGTGAGACTTCTTACCTTAACAACCCATTCACTTCATCAACGATGTGTTTCAGTTTGTAATAAGCATCATGTGGAGGCAGTTTGAGTTCTACAATTAATCTGTCAATCTGAATCAACCAAAAAATGATAAGAAAAGGAGGAAGAAGAAGAGGAGAAGAAAGAAGAGAAAAAAGAAGAGAAGAAGAATCAAATGGAGAAGACAAGAAATTGAAGTGAAACAAGTTAAATTTTCTACAGCAGTTATTAAAAGATTATTCTAAATCACGACTCTAGTAAATATTCATACTTCAAAAAACCTTCACTTTTTGAAGGACTTTGGAAAACACTCCATTTGTATCTACATACAGACTAATGTTTTCTATTGTATTACCAAAAAAATGAGGCAAAACAGGTAAATCAAAGTTTGTTTTTCCAAACCAACATGATTTATTTGACTGTCTGCTTAAATAATGTTTGATTAAGAATGATCATTTTTCTAACCTTGTTTATACAAATAGTGATGGCTAGCCTCTCCTGCACTGCATGCCTTAGTAATCGCTCCGTGTTCAGCATCACCTGTTTTGTTCAATGGTGTTAGATTACAAATGCAAGTCAGGTATATGTACCAGTATCAAACTTGAAGCCACTATGGGCACTAGGCGACGTTGGTAGCGCTCATTACCCCTAAATCTACCATGAATAAAAGTGAGCCTGATTGTTAGCAGCCATGGACAGCTGTTTCGGCCTTTTTGGGCCTCCTCAGCATGGCACAGGGTCATCAATAAGATTTGAAGTTGGCAGAGATATTCTGAAAGTAGACGGCTCCAGAGGCCAGAGGCCCCCACATAGGCAAGCATTTTTGTAATGAACGCTTTTTACCCTGCTTATCTCTGCCAATTTGCAACCGGTGAAAACTTTCATGACAAGTAGCTGGCAATATCACTGGTCGCTGGTGCTTATTGGCAACCCTGATGGCATAGCTAACAATCAGGCTCACATTCCCTCACAAGATACTAAATAAGAGTGAACCATTGTGCTTGTGGGATGTGGCATAATTAATAATAAATGCAAGTCAGGTAGTACATACATACTAGTATCAAACTTGAAGTCGCTGATATTGGCATCTGGCCACATTGGTAGCGGGCATTACCCCTAAATCTACCATGAACAAAAGTGAGCCTGATTGTTAGCTTTAGGTTACACATGATTTAATCAAACATAAGTTCCTCTGATGAAGGGCTAATGCTGGAAACATCAGCTTCCTTCTCTAAGGCAGTGTAGCTTACCGTAAGCTGATACTATTTAGGAAAAAAAGGTTTTTATTTATACTATCCAGCCTAGAGATTTTTCAAGGTTTCAGTCTCCTGAAGTAAAGATTAAATTTGATTAAGGTGAGGTTTGTCAATCTTAATTTTATCTGAAGGTGATTCCAAGTAATCTGTTTTTCCTCCCATAGGGCAAACTCAATTTATTACCAAGTAAGAAAAGTGCCACATAACAAAGTTACAAACAAAAGTCAGAGTATTTTTTAAATTTTTATTATTGTTTTTAATAAATATCAATAATATTATTATTACTTTTAGTGTTTCATTTATCATTAAATAAATATAATTCTCTAAAACCATCAATGGATGTGATGGGTGTTCACTGTTATGTGGATCATCATTCAAAATAACTTTAAAGTTTCAACAAACCACACTTACTCCTTCAGAAGCATCAATGAAGATGACAACACCGTCACATAATCTGAATGCTGCAGTTACTTCATCTGAGAAGTTTACATGACCTGATTAAAGAAAATAAAGTATGACCGTGTTCGTTACAAAGTTTGATAGTTTGTTCTTCTCAAAAAAAATGAGAAACTTAACATTGTTGTTCTGCAGACCATTTAAGAGCATCTGTCTGCAAGAATTAAAAATTTTAAATTCTTATACTTTGCCTGAAGGACATATTTCCGAAAATAAAATTTAAACCTTCAGGAAATTAGAAGTTTCCAAGAAATGTGGAAATATTTTTAAAAAAATAAACTTTCAATTGATCATTAAATAAATATGCATGTTCAAAGCTCAAAATTTAGGAATTTCACTGCAGCTGTACCACAACACACAAGAAACAAAATCCGGTTTACAATTCATTTCATTCATTAATTTAAAGTATTCAGTGATATACATCATTTGAAAATTTGAGAATAATGTGTAATATGTTTTTCAGCTAAATGGAAATTTATGAAAGGCATCAAGCACTCCAAGACAAGACAAAATACTCAAAACTTTGAAAGTTTAAAAGTTATGTTGCTATGTTCAATAGACAGTTAGTTATATCATTTTTAGTAAAGTTCATTTTTATGACTTTGGTCCAAACCTACAAAATAAATTTTAGGGCACATTCATTATGCACGAACGAAAACCAGTAATTATAAATCACACCACCTGTAATAACAGTTTGATAAATTTTTAAGTTGTACACCGAGGAAGAATAAAAAATGCTGACGTTTTGAACTGTAGTCCTTTGTTGAAGTAAAGATGAAGGACTACAGTCAAATGTCAGCATCTTTTATTCTTCCACGGTGTACAACTTAAAAATTTATCAAATTGTTTCTATAGAAACACTGATGCAGCATCCAACTTTATCACACAGTTTGTAATAAGTAAAGCAAAGTGTACCGAGTTTCAAAAAAAAAAGTGTACCGTAAATTCCGGTGTATAAGCCAAGACTTTGACCCCAATTTTCGATACAAAAGTTTGGGGGTCGGCCTATACAAAGGGTATCAACTTTTTACAAAAATAAAACACGTAGACTTGTCATATAAAGTTGTTTATGGCATCGATCTATCCTTTTTCATTTCCAGACAAGACAAAATTGACACGCCGGCATTTGTCCAAAATACTCTAAATACTGGTATTGTATATTTCACGCAATTTTGGAGCTCTGTATATATCTTTTTATCTTTTATATGCTTGCAGAGGGAGTCACTAAAACTTTTTTTTGTCATTTTTTTTTCAAAATAGGGGGTCAGCTTATACAACAGTGACATAAAAATATAGTTTTTTTCTCTTGAAATAAGGGGGTCGGCTTATACAACAAGTCGGCTTATACACCGGAATTTACGGTACCAAGTTTCAAAAGTCAAGTCTATACAAGTAGTGATTTCTTCACCGGTACAGTATGAGTCTTCTCTCTAAGTAAGGCAAAGTATTTCCATGCACTTGATCTCACTCACCACAAAATAACTGACTGAAACAAACCTTATTACAAAGTTTTATTGATTTCATTATTTATATCAATTTATAGCAGTTTTGACTACCAACTATACACTGTAAAAATATTTTGGACATACTGATCTAAATACAACTGAAAATGTTCCAAGTTCATTTAATGGCTGTATTGACAAGAAACGAATGCCAAAAGCAAGACTTTTCAATGCCGCTATATTATCTAATGGGATTCATATTTTTTTTATTCAACCTCAATGCAGACTTGAACATAGAATAAATCACAAGATTCACTTTGAGTTTCATTTTTAAAAGCACTTGTTTTATGCTTTAATCATTATTAGTTCTGAACAAGACAAGCATCAATGATGAAATCGACAAGTCTGTTTCTTCCTTTATATACTGTGCAGGCCTTGAACTGACCTTCTAAAATGGCACTGCAGTTTTTGCCTCATAAACTTTTTCCCACCGGGGTACAACTTTAGGCAAATTAACAATTTAACTAAAAGGGACACCAATGCAATTTAGCAGCTTTTTCTGAGGGCAGGAAAGGCAAAAGTATGAATATTGAACAACATGAGCCAGATAATACTAAAAATGCTGAACATTGAGTGGCTGCTTAATTTGAAACTAATCTCAGCCATTTTATGCATAAATTGTTTAATATAAAATTTCATTCAAATTGCTGTTGAAATTTATGTAAAGTGGAAAATAGGTGACATACAGTATCCCTTTTAAAATGGGCACTGCCACAGCTCTGGAAAAAGGGGCAGGCTAAACTTTGCTGTGAAATTTGAAAATTTTCCAGGGCATCGAAGCAAAAGTGATAGGCATCATAGAGAATTTACTGGCTCCTCAATCCACACCAACCAAAATCAATCTTATTCCATCTTCTGTATCTTACCATTTTCATCATTCAATACACTGCTTGATATGTACTGCTTAATTCAATGAAACAATAATACATTGTGTTTGATAAAGTTGTTCTATCTTTTTGAAACAACAGGATTGATATTTTTGCTTGTCCAGTCTGTTAGAGTTTCAAGTAATACATAATAATTATTTAATACTAACCTGGAGTGTCAAATACATTCACTAGATACGATTTGCCCCTGGAGTCAGGCAAAACGAAGGAAACTGGGGTACTTTTGGTACTGACCCCTCTCTGGAACACATACAAAAACACAAAAAAATCAGACAATTGTTTAGTTCCAAAAGCAAAATATTCCATACAATTTTTTGGCACAGAAATTTATCATAATTATTACTCTGGAATTAATCCACTGTTATAATAAGGGTTTTTCTGAAGACTGAGTTTGAATTTCAATTATAAGGAATCTTAATATTCTGAAACTGTATCTTTGTGTAAAGGAAAAACGTACTCTATCTGGAAGACAAGGGTGTTGCAGAGGCATTGATTCAAATACTGTTAAGCTCAAATTTTTTTTTTGGCTTCTATTTTCCAAGACTTTATATAAAAGTACATAGATTGCGAACATATAACCATAAATTTAAGATTGTTTTGTAACATTTATAATTGTATCTCCCTTCAGGGCTCAAAATAAAGCCAGTCAACAGACAATGTCTTTTTAGAATCTGAATTATGGTAACATTACCAGACTAGGACTTCAAATATTGGCCAGGAAGGTGCTGGTCATGTTTTTGCTCAGACATGATGATTTCCAGTTGCAACATGACTTAATAACATTGTGAAACTTTGCACTTACTGGGAATTTCTCTTGCAATTACCAAATAGTCTAATGTTAAAATTTCTTTGAACAAGTAAATGACTGGATAACTTATGTCTGGCAATTCAAGGATTCGTTCGGTCAATACCCAATTTTGATCATTGTCCACTGACCAGCCATTATTGGATGCTCTGCACACAAAACTTTCAATTGCCAGTCATCTTGACCAGTTGACTAAAGTATTGACCAGCACTATTATATTTGTATCATCTTGATTAAACTGTCAATTCATCATAAAAATGGTAAATTTTAGTCATCTTTTGCCAAAAAAAGTAATAAAGAATAAAAAGTTGAAATTATATCAAATAAGATAATAAAATAAATAGCTCCATCAAAATGTTACATACCTCTTGTTCTGTAAGGAGAGTGTCAGTATACCGAAGCTGTTCAGAGAAAAAAAAAAACTTTGTCAGTACTGTACAAGTCACACACATGTATAATAATTATGTAACTATTTTTTTAAAATAAGCAACCCAGCTGCTTAAGGTAAAGTGCTCAACTAAGCAACTCCACGGCGGACCCTGAAAAAGGAGTTATTTCTCATTTCAAAATGTGTAACCTCTTCATATTTGGTTAAGAAACTGGAAAATAATAAAATATTTACAACAAGTTTGGTGGAATGTAATTGGTCTGAAATAATCTAAGGAGTTTTAAAATTGAATTTATGACCATGAGCAACACCATTTAGTTGGTATGAGTTAAGGCAAAACTGGCAAACAATGTTAAATTACCAATTAACTAAACTGTGTTCATTTTAAATCAATTTTAGGCACTATATCATCCATTTTCTTAACAGTTATTTTCAAGTAAAAAAGAATGTTACCAATTATGCTGTCCAACATTTTCTATTGTCAGTAGTACTTTTAAATGTTTCCTGCTTTGTGATTTGTTGACCAAAACAATGCAATTTTTATTAATTACAGAAATGTGTGATTTAGGTTGAAATCATAATAATAATAATAATAATAATAACAATAAAAGTTTTTAAAGTGCCAATATCTTTTAAAAATTCAACAACACTGAAAATTACAAGTAAAAATTGAAAATGAATGAAAAACATTAAAAATACTTTTTAAATAAAAACGTTTTAAGTTTTCCTTTAAAAGTTTCAACATAGCTGCAGTTTCTTAATTCCTCTGTGAGCGAGTTCCAAAGTTTTGGAGCATACAAGGAGAAAGCTCTATCAGCAGTGCTCTTTTCTGCTCTAAATGTAATTTTAGGGACTGTGAGAAGGAGACTGTGATTTGAGTGAAGACCAGGGCGAAGAATAGGACAGTGAGAAATAAGTTCAGAGAGAAAGGATGGGGCTTGACCATGCACATGCACATTTAAATGTGAGAGTCAGGAGTTTGTGTTCAATTCTTGCTTTAACAGGAAGCCAGTGGAGTTTCTTGAGGACAGGACTGATATGGTCATATTTAGCAATCTTGCAGATAGCGCGGGCAGAGTAGTTTTGGATATGCTGGAGACACTTGATAGAAGACATTTTGCAGCCATAGAGTAGAGAGTTACAGTAGTCGAGATGAGAAGTTACCAAGGCGTGGACAAGAGATTTAGTAGCATCAATTGAAAGATTTTTGCGGATTTTGAAGATGTTCCGGAGATGATAAAAGCAGGTCTTCATAATTTTGTTGATATGGCCATCCAATTTAATAACTGTTCATCCATGAAGACGCCCAGATTTTGTATGATTTCTGAGGCAGTAATAGTTACATCATTGACACGTATAGTGATTGGTGAGCAGAGCTTACAAAGCTGGTGACATGATCCAATCAGATCAAGTTGGCGGGAGCCAATCACATAATTTGCTGATTTCATTTCAACAAGAAATAATAATTACTAAGAAAATTAAGTTTATCAGATGAGTCTGTTTTCTAAAATCTTATAAATACAGTATTAAGTGAAATATAAAAATAATATCAAGTAATTTATTTAACCACGAAAGATTTACACTGCATAAAAAACTAATGTCATAACTATCATCAAATGTTGCTTATTGTGTTCTAGACTAGGAATAATACGCAAAGCATTAAAACATCAAAAATGCTAAATATTTTGCATACACATTTCCCTTCTTTGGCCTGTAGTTCCTTGTGTGTTTGCTCAAAGAGACAGTCAACAAAAACACTCTGAAAAATAAAAACAATACAGATGTTCTTACTTAAAAACCATTTTTCTATTTTACATGCACAGGGTCCATTCATTCAAAAGGTTAGTTATAAACTTGCAATGAATGTTTTTAAGATCAATACAGAAAGTTCTACAGTAACTATTAATTACAGAGATTCAGGGTGGGGGTTATTGCAATAAGCTGTTAAATGTACAGTATTCCATTTCCACACATCCCAAGTCTCAAGGAAGTTCTGTGAGTCTCCCACATATTAATGTCTCCCTGATGCCTGCAAACTTTGTACAATCTACTGGAATCCTGAGCAAGCCAGTGAGAAAGAGGGAGCACACCAGACTGTGTTCACACTATGCTTGTAGCATGCACATGACAAAAGGGGAGTTTGTAGAGAGAAACTGGTCATGAGCGCGTGTGACAGTGTAATAAATATATATATATATCATCCATAGAAGGGGGCAGCTAGACTAGGAGTGAATTTAGTTAGTGACCTACAAGGCCACACAAAATGTACAATTTCCCCAAAATTTCAAGTTTTTTGGGGAAGCAAGATGTAGGCTGGGGTGCTGCAAGGTGGGGCACCTCCCTGAAATGAGTTTTGCAACTTGGGATGTCTGCATTATTTTCAAACAAGCCAAGATCATTCGGATATGCTGTTAAAAAATCTACTTTTTGTCACCTTTCCAGTATGCAGATGTCCTGCCAATGCAACATTCCGGATAAGCTCAGGATTGTCCATTAGATCTGCTAGATATCTTGATAGAAGCACAAAGCAATGAATTCATTAAGAGAACACTTTCTGATTGTAAATTAATGGGAGTCTTCAAAATTGTTAGGCTGCTCAGAATTTCCAGAAAGAATTGAATAAACTTAGGAAAGGGATTGGACTTTTTGTACTCAAACAATGTTTGTCAAAAAATGTAAGATATAACTTGTAAAAAATTTTTCCCAAAACAAAAATAAAAAAAAGTATTTTTTAATAATTACAAAACTAGAAACAAATTATATCAAAGAATAATAATTAAAACTAAAGATATATTATTTAGAATTATCATTTGCTCAGGTCAAAAATCATCTTAGTTAGTTCTTAAATATTTGGGACTGCTACTAATACAGGGTCCCCCCTCAGTGTTGGCATAAAAATTCCATGACTTTCCATGATTTTTTTTTTGACACGTTTCCATGACTTTCATTGACCAAGATATTAAATAATTTTCCATGACTTTCCAGGTTTTGAAAATTAACTGACAATGAAAATACTATTAATATTGCACAAACTGACTCTGCCATGAGTCTTGAAAATGGCACTTTTTCTTTGACATTGTCATGAAGACTGCATATTACTGTACAGTCAAGTACGGACCATCGAGCAAAATGTGGTTGGATGCAGCCAGCCGTATAAATTTAATGAATGTTACAAGGGCTTTGATTGGCTGTCTGCATTTTATTTTCTGTCCACTCTAAAAACTAGGTCAAATTGCCTCTTAATTGTCTTAAAAGATTAATTCCATCCACATGTACAAAAAACAGTGAAAGACAACATCAAGATCAACGCTTTTATTGTCAAGTTATTTACAGGGCAACACAGTAAACTAGCTATACCTACAAAAAGAGTCCCTAACTTTTAATGACTTTTTGCAAAATTCTCTGACATTCAATGACCCTGGAAAAAGTTTTCAAATTCCCTGACTTTCCAGGTTTTTCATGGAACGCGGGGAATTGGGGCTTCTGTTCAAGGGTGGCTTCTATTCAAGAAAATACCGCAACTACAAGTGACCCAGACAAAATTCATTGTCCCACAGAGGGTAAACTCACAGAAGCCACAGTATTATTAAATAAGTCAAATGGAAATGTCGAGTCTGTACCAAGGCCAACTTAGACAATGAGATACATAACAAAAGGGAAATTTTTGAAGTAGAGAAAAGGAATGTAGATGATGAATGTGAACAAGAAATTGTGTCTCAATCAAACTATTTGTTTTTTGTGAATTCCCCAAATGTGGCTCCTATTTAAGGGCAGCTTCTGTTCAAAAAAAATATGGTAAAAACAAAGATGTAAATAAGAGTCTTAAAAAGTATGTAGAACACAAAATTTAAGTCAACTTAAAGTTGAAACTATTTCACCATTGATACAAACAATGTAATTAGGAGCTAATGTTTCAATGAAAAGAAGCCTTTGTCTAAAAAGGTCTTCCTCTCTAAATGGAGGTGATCATACAAACAAGTTGAACATAATTAAAAATACATGAAATTTTGAGTTTCTTTGAAATAAAGCTAGCAGGTATCATGCACCTCTCAAATTTAAAAAATCCAGGGTTTTCCAGGGTATTTTTCTGCTTTTTTCAAGGGATTTTTGACTAAGACAATCAATTACTGTTTCCACTAGAATTAAATACTAATTCATGAATCAAGAGAAAGTCACAATTTTGATTTTCATCAACAAAAATTAATTTACATTAATTTAGTTTTTCGAGCATTTCCAGGGATCAGATAAAAATTTCCAGGGCTTTCCAAGGGGTTTCAGGGATATCCAGGGCCTCAAAAAAAATCCAGGGTTTTCCAGGATTTCAGGGCACATACAAACTCTGAGCTACAGTAGATATTTTAACAGGTTAATAAAATTTGAGACCTACAGATGAGCCAACCCTCCTAACTTTTGGGAGCCTCCTTGTTTTTCAAAAATATCTTTTTAAGAGGAGGTTGTAGTTGAAAATCCAATTTAAAATGTTAGTACTCACTCCATCTCGTATGTTGTACTAGGTAGATCTTGCTCAGCATGGAAAAACTTTTTCTTGACAACTGGTTTTATTATCGGCTCTGAAAATGTTATTAATATTAGTTAGATTGAAAATACCGCAAGTAACCCCATTAAACTTACCTTCAAGAAATTTACTGACCATAAGGAAAAACCATCAAAAATAAATTTCTTACTTCTTTAGCTAACTTACCAGTTAATGCTTGTGTGTCTTCTTCTTGAACTACAGTCTTTGGGAAAAAAATACAAAAAAGATTATTTATCAGGCTTTAACATATTTTAATGATTCTTGTGTCTTTCTTTCCTTCCTGAAATCCTAGTTGATAGGAGGGGAACCTGTTGGCTGTTAACAAAGCATCAGGAATTTGAAGCATAGAAAACTTAATACTATGCAACTAGTACATTCTAAGTAATTTTCAAGCTGGGAAATTTTGTCTCTGTCTGTATCTCTTATCTCTTAATGTCATTTTCTGTTATTCTCGTAAAATAATAACAAAATATATTGTGACTACCAACCTCAACCTCTGGTCCATAAACTTCTTCTGCTGTAGGATAATATTTCTTGTCCTTTTAGATATTAAAAAAATATATACAGTCATCTCATTCTTCCTACTTGGCTAAAATAATACTCAATACATTAAAGTTTTTAATAATATATTAAGATAAAAAAAATTATATTGTTTTACTTTGTTTTCTTACACCAGATTCAAATTCTACATTTTAGATACAATTGATCATTATTAATCTTGTGTTTAAGTTATGGTTAGGGCAACTGGTACGATCACTGTCTACCAGCCTGAAAGTCCTTGATCAATCTCCGATTATGCTGAGATTTGAACATGCGATCTTTTCCCTCGCTTACCAGAGCTTTCAAACCTTATGAGGTCTACCCACAAGGTTTGAAAAGTGATTTTAATGAGCTCTTTTATGATCTAGATTCTAACTTTTAAACTAGAACTTGAAGAATAAAAGAATTTACAGAAAAACAAAATTCTATCTACTGCGAAACTTGGGAATGACTGTGAAGGATTTAGCGATGATTGGGAATGTGATACGGGACATGATCATGTATTCAAGAGCTGAGCTTCTGTGGGGCTGGAATGGATGTTGATCTGATGGAGTTTGTGACAAGGATTCAGTTTTATTTATGGAGTTCTGCTTTGCAGGGAGAAAGACATGGATTTGGTAAGTTAGAAAAGGATACGAGAAAGAGAAGTACTGTATAGTTATTGATGATGAAGTAAAATTAATGCTGACCCAGCATGCATGGAAGAGAGCTTGAAAATGATTGTCATTGTAGTTGCTGCACTTGCTAAGTATGAGATCTATCATCATCATCATTCCATTTCTGTTGAGATCATGGCTACCACAACTTGGTGCCAGTTGGATCTTTTCGACATGGACTGCTTCAGCACTTCAAAGTTCAGACTAGTGTCTCTTGCTGCACTGTCTGGAAATGTCAAAGGTTTGCAACCTCTCTTTTGGCACCGTCATCTCCAGAGAATGGTCAACATCAGAAATAATTTGGTCCTTAGCCTTCAGACAGTGTCCCACAAACCTGGCTCTCCCCTGTACAATGGTTTTAGAGATTGGTGGAATGTCACTGAAGATACATCTTGTTTAGTGGGGTGACTTTTCCAAGAGAGGTTCTGAATTTGCATTAGAAAACTCAGGGCCATCTAGGGGTTTCTCCATATCTTTCATGACTGTTCAGGTCTTTGGGCCATAGAGGAGAATGCTCTCTACACATGCTCTAAAGAGTTTTATAATCAGACAATTTAAGATAAGGGCTGTATTATTCATAATACCTCATGTAATACAACTGCCATTTGTGGTTCATCATCATGGTCCATTGGTTCATCATCTTCATCTTCACCCTACAGAAAATAAAAATACAAATGGATCAGGATAAAAAATGATTTAAAGGTTGAGTTTTGTTTATATATAATTATTATCATATTATATTCAGGGTGCAAAAATAGAATTTTTTCAGGCAGCCCAGAAATTTCTTAGGCAAGAGACTTGTTGAACAGTTACCAATTAACGGTTAACCGCTATCTGGTTAGCCTAGTTGGTAAGGCGCCAGTCTATTAAGTGGGAGGCTAAGGTTCGATTCCCAGCCGGACCAACACTCAGGGTCTTAAAAATATGTGAGAAGGTGCTACCTTTGTTCTAGCATCTGCAAATGGTTAGACCTTCACGTCTTCTCAGATATATGAGCCACTGTAGAACAGCCGCAGTTTAGTAGAGAGTTGAAACGTCCACTTGACGTTTTGACTTAACTTGACGACACGTGGTGAAATGACTATTGGTCGTGGTTGCTTATAAAACATGCTTCGATAAAAACAACTTTACTTACAAAACGATCTTGGTCTTCATCTAGCCTGTATTCATCCTCATCATCACTTTCTTCGTCACTTCCCAGTTCTGGGCCAATGTAATTGCCAAACTCATCGTACAAATCAGCCTCCATCTTGGAATTACCGTGTCTGACGCTCAACCATTGAAGCCTGAAACTAGTACTAAACCCGCATGCCTATTGTGGTTGGGTCCGCTGTTTGATTACGGGCTCAGAAACATGACGGACGGTGCACGTGGATTAATAATTATCTTTTTTCATCCTTAATTCAGCTTTTTTTCCCTTTTATTTTATCTCTGTAAAGAAAAAGGGATTCACTCTGTTGTCTAGGAAATATGGGGAGGCTTAAAAAAGGTCATAACTGGAAAGCAAGGGTGCAGTCAACAGAAAACTCCGGGGCCTGTTCACAACCTCAAATCAAATCTGATGTTGTTATAGAAAGCAAAGGAAGTGAAATTGAGTATAAATCAACAACTGATGGAAGTAATCTTCTTGTTGTTCAAGGGAAAAAGAAAAAGTCTAAGGATTTCAAGGTACAAAGTTATACATGTGTTAGTATCTTGAGGTCCCTTGAAGTTTAGAGCAAGTAAAGTGTGATACAATTACCTATAGGAGGCATTTATCGATTTAAAAAATGAGGCATATTTTAGAGAAGAGTAATTATTTATTTTTATTTATTCAAAACTGGTTTATTTTCCTTCAGCACCATAATTACTGTAATTTTAACAAAATATACATATTATACCAAGATATTTAAAAATTGTTACTTGCACCTTCCTAAATATTACCCTTAGCAACAAATAATCGGTAAAAAATTCATGCATTACCTAGGTGATCAGCTGGAAATTATACCTGTACTAAGTAACTTAAATTTTGCTTATCAAGAATGAATGTGTCTTTTCTTCAGAATAAAGAGACGGTTTTGCAGAAACCTGTTAAAAAACTCACCAAGAAGCAGAGAAAGAAGTATGAAGGAATTGTTGCAAAAAAGAAGAAAAAAGCCAAAAGAGCTGATATTTTACAAGCCTTATCTGAGTGTGCTGTGAGTAGCAGTGAACTTGCTCTCATGAGTTCTACATCGAGGCTTGGTCAGATAGATAACAAGAGAAAGTTGTCAGAAATAGAAATGGAGGCAGACTCGAGGCTTCAGGGGTTGGAGATTATGTCAAGTATTCGAAGAGGAAGAAAAAGGGCCAAAAAGCTGAAGCAACTTAGAAAGAGAACTCAGGTTAGTGTGAACTAGTAGTGTTTTAATTTTTTTTTCACATTCCTTTCAGTATTATTACATGTACATGAACAGGGTTTATACCAGAACTAAATACATTTGGTACATTTTTTGTCAATTGTACCTTTTTTACAATGGGACAATCATTAGTTTGGGTAAATTTTTAGTTGTCTAAGGGTAAAACCGCCTGTAAATACTTTTATTATGTAAGTTCTAAAGACTGAGTTGCAATTGATTTTTCTTGGTGAGAACTTCAGTTTCAATTTTAAAAAACCTCTGCTTGGAAGAAGAAAATGACTATCGATCACCACAATCATCCAGTTCACATGGGTTGCCCCCCCAAAATGCATTCTACCAAGGGCATTAAGCACTGAGGTCGTAGAGCTTCATGTCTTCAAAAACTGGCCCTTCTTTCATGGCCAACTACAGTACTTCAAGACAGGTGATCCAGTTGATCAACTCATTACTAATGCATTACTGTACTCTGAAGATCCGAATAAAATCTACTCTATACTGCTTAATTGGGGACTGTATTATTATTAATTTCAACATTTTCCTCTCTATATGAACCTTACTCAGGCCTGTACATCTATTAAAATCTATCCTTTCAAACAGCAGCCATTTTGCATGAAAAATAAACTTGAAACTGTTTTTAAGAAACTGGTTATGTTTTCATAAAGTCGCAGCACAACAGAATGCCAAAATTTTCTAGTGAGCACCATTTTGTTTGATTTTCTTGTTCCCAGAGCCCACACAGCTGAAATCGAGACAATGAATGAGCATGTGTGAGACGAGTTTTTTGAAATAATATCTGACAAGTTTTTGACTTTTCCACACTGTACTGTTATTCTGACCTATAGTATTATTGGATTTTTAAGATTTTCCCACTCTATACTATTATTTTACCCTGTACTATTATTAATTTTGGAAGATTTTTCCACCCTGTACCGTTATTCCACTCTAAAAGACTATACTATTATTCAAGTCAAGATTCTTTTATTGCATAATGAACATGCTAGTTTGTTTTTAGCAATTTTAGGTTTCTTATTTCAGAATCAGTGAAGGAGTATTTCAATTAAGATAATTGATCATTATTTTGCTTCACACATTAAAGAAAGAGATATTTTTATTGTTTAAGTGACATTGAATATCCCCTTGATATAAAGAAACTTATCATGCAAAATTTATCTTTTCTGAAAGTCATTAATTTTGCCCCATTACCACTGTTCAGGAACTAAATTGAAAATCTGATGAACTCATTGATACAGAACAAATGAAATTATAAAGTTTTAAATCAAGTCTTTGTAAAATTTTTTTTGAAAAAAAAGCATTGATCATGAGATACATTTTTTAAAACAAAGTATCTTTTACAAATAATTTAGTGACAGAAGAATTTCATTAACAGATTTTTAATATGGTTATAACCCTTGAATACATTATTTGACAAGTAAAGTTTGATGTTTATTGCATATAATTACAAATTTTAAAAAAATGCTACAAATTGCTTAGAAGATCAGCTTTTATAACATTCTTACAGGTAAGAAATTATGTTCTAAGGAGGCACAATGTAATTAAATAAATACATAGCTTGGCTATAAATAAATATCATATATTATATACTGCACGATAATCAAATAGAACCGATGATGATGATGATGATGATGATGATGATATGAGAATTGTTTCTAATTAGTAATTAATCTTGAGTTTGTGAACTGTTGCCAATGATGTTTAGTTAGTTATATACTTGTTATGTTTGGCTTTGATACAGCCTGCACCAGTAAAAGAGAAAGAACAACTTTCATCTGAGGAAGAAGTTGAAAAAGAGTCTGGTCACTCAGAAGAAGGTAAAAAACAAACTATTAAAAAATCTCACTCAGCTGAATTTCAAGAGAAATATGAATTTCCATGGACTTTTTGGGGTGCTGAATCTTCTCTCTAGTTTTGTTCTTTGTGGTCACCAGTATCATCCAGGGTTTGTATGGGCCCTGGAAATCCTGGAAAACCCTGAAATATTTTTGAGGCCCTGTAAACCCCTGGATAAGCCCTAGAAATTTTTGTGTGATCCCTAGAAATTCTCGAAAAACATTTGAAAAAATACTCAATTTTGTGAATTAATTTTTGTTGATGAAAATCAAAATTGGCGACTTTCTCTTGATTTATAAATTAGTAATTTAATTCTAGTTGAAACGGTAATAGATTGTCTTAGTCAAAAAACCCTTGAAAAGTCCTGGAAAAAAGCAGAAAAATACCCTGGAAAACCCTGGATTTTTCAAATTTTTGAGGTGTACGATCCCTGATGGTCATGACCATTGTTGTCATCATTTTAATTTTCCGTCATCACCTTTGTCATTATCTTCTTTACAATTATCATAATTTTCACCAAAACCAACACCAGCAACATCGTAATCATGTTCACTCTCAGGATCATCTTTTTCTTCTTCACAAAATTTTGTCTTCTCCATCTTCTTTACCATCATTATAATCTTCTTTGCTGTCATCACCAAAATCTGGAACTCAATTGATGAGAACATAAAGAAGGTCCCTAGCTCTTCAATATTTAAATCATAACTGAAAAAACATTTATTAGAATCTTATCTATCAAATTGAAACATAATCCTTCATAATTTTTTTTCCCTTTCCATAAATTATATATAATTAATGCATTATTGAACAAGCGTGAGGTCAAGATGACTGGATATTGGCCAAGTTCTTTTTTTGCATTAATTATTATGCAAAAAAAGAACAAGGCCAATATCCAACCATCTTGACCAAATAAGCTTGTTCAATAAAAGATTTATTATATGGCCTAAGAATTTCACTTTAATTTATTACTGAAAATGACTTGTTTATTTTCGAGCGTCGGGAAAGAAAGCCAACTGATCACTGATGATGCATGCTCGTTCTTGATTGGACATATTGAAAAATAACCTGAAACGTCAAAATGGAATCAGAAGCTATACAAACTTCCACTAAGCAAGTTATACTCTTCGGACGAAATGACCTCTTTTAAATACTTTGAGAAATGTTGAATCAACGAAAATGTCACTTTGCATTTTAATTTTTGTATTTGTCAGTTTTTGTTGATAAATAAATTTATGAAACTCGTCTATGTTTTCTTTGTTTTGTATGTGTGACTCCATGAACAAAATGGGCAATCCCAACTGGGCAAGGTGGGCCTATCTTGCCTGCTCATGCAACCAGTCATAACACAGAATTTGCTTCATCTTGCCCGCTCAGCAAACCTGCCATATAATAATTATTATTAAAATATTTTTCTACACATTACTTAGTATACTTAGCTCTTATTTTCCTCCTTATCTTTATAGTACTACTTATAATTATTTAATGTTTTAATATTCTATTGTAACTATTAATATACCAATGACCTGTTAATGAGCAGTTAACTGGTTCTTATAGCCTTATGGTTATTTCAGTTAACGTGTACTTAAAATAAGTTATATTGTAAATAGTATTTATTTTTCTGCATTGTTATATTGTAAGTACAAAATAAAAAAATTATTATTGTCACTATCATTATCATAATTTTCTCTGGGACACCATCACCAGCAGTGTGTTTCTCAAGGCCGGTACACTGGTAAATTGTACCGACGTTCCCCGACGGCCATACCGGTTTTCCCCAACTCGAAAGTTCATAATAATTCTGGGGATGTCCCCAGACCTCTCTAGATACTTGAGCATTTGGCGCTTGATGACCTCGTACCCACTCCAGG